>JANTFE010023054.1:8332-24593 GCA_027562315.1 Costus pulverulentus | reverse complement strand
CCTTAGGGTTTTCGGCCCCCCCCCCCCTATTGAAAGGGGTTTTATCCGCTTGCGCTCCCCCTAGAAGGGGACCCTTCACTGCTATTATAAATAGAGAGGCCCACCTGGGAGATGTTTTGTACCAGACTCTTCTCTTGTCTCTAGTTGTCGCCTCCCCTCTGCTCCTTGGCGTGAGGGTTTAGGAGGTGACAACAAATAAAAGTTTTTCAGCATCAAAGGTTGGGACAAATGGCAGTGCTACCCACTCCTTGTTGCCAACACCCCTTCTTCTCCTTGGCATTGGCGCAAGTTGAGAAGGCTAGAGGCGTGGATCGCATCTTCCGGGGCTAGCACCCAACGCCGAGATTGGAGAGGACTCGAGGAGTCAATGTGTGCGCGATTGCAGAGGACGGGCCCTTGCGCGTCTTCATCATCGGCTGCTCCTAAAAGTTGCTTGATAAGGTACTGCCCTCTTCACATCCTTTGTATTCTTCATAAGACGGTCCTTATTGCTGAATTAGGAATCTCGTTTCGGGCTCGCTTCCACTGTTTTCAATTTCTTTTAGCCAGGGGATTCCCAACAGTGGTATCAACGTCAACTTATGAGATACATCGGTGTATGGTTTTTTTCTAGCATTCGCATGTCATAGAAATTTTTTAAAAATCTTTACGCCATGTTTTATGTGTAGAAAAATAGTAGGTTTGTTATTTCTCACTCCTATGAAATTCATGATTTTCAGTTTCTACACATGGGGATAGACCCTATGTGTGAGAATTTATTTCTCCTCAATTCATAGGATAGACCCACGATGTGAGACTTGTATCTAGATTTCAGGGCATGGACTGGGTGATTGCCCTAATCCGTACAAGTTAGGGATTGTAAGTGGCATCAATAATCGGGGTATATATGGCCACTTGTAGACTGCTGAGAGAAAACGAAAGATCTGAATTTTTGATAAGATCGCGGAGATTTAACAAACATGTTTTCTAATGAAAAACTAAAATCTGGTTTTGTAGTTTTTCATTGCATATAGAAGAGCATGTCTTAAGTGTTTTTCCATATGCATTTGATATGATCAAAGTCAAGCCCTATTGCCATGCCTGTGATGTATCAATGTGAGGCCTGCATGCCGCTTTCAATTTTGTATTTTCAATTCTACATTGTAAATCAAATCGAAGGCCTTGATGACATTTTGTGGCATTTTCCTCTCTCTCTCCCTTGCGCATCTCTCAAGGTGGCGCAACTCTCACCTAGCCGAACCCTAGGGTGGCTTCTAGGGATAAACCTAGGGGCGCATCTAAGGGGGTGGCGGCTAGGGTTAGGGTTGGCGCACCTCACCTCCTAAGGTGGCGCATCCCCTTATTTGACCTACCTTGAGTGGCTTCTAGGGTTACCTAGTTGGTTCACTTAAGGGATGATGGATGGATAAGGTGATGGTGCAACCTAGTCAAGTAAGGGGGCTGACCTTCATCCTCAACTGAACCCTCATGGCTTCTAGGTCTCCTAGTGGTGCATGCATTGGTTCAAGGGCTGATGATGAAGGAAAAGCAACCTAAAGGGGCTGATCTTATTCCTTGATTGAACCATGGTGCATCCTAGTTTTCCTAGGTGGCGCATATTGGGTTCATGGGTTGAGGAAGACGATTGGTGCTCCAAGCTTGCAGAGGGGCTAATCTTCTATCATTAGCCAAGAACTTGAAGGTCTTTTGGATGCTTCTTTAGTTCATGGGCGGATGAAGGAAGATTGAGCACCAAGGATGCTTGATGGCACATTCAAGCAAAGGGGGCGCACCTCTACGTGGCGCACCTTGCAAGGGATGATTCGTATCAAGCATTGAGGTGAGATACCTAGCATAGAGATGGCACATGGATGTTTGGCCGAACCTTAGGAGGAGCCTAGGGTTTGCGGGCTATCTTCTAGGAAGATATATGAGTTGGCCGAATCCTAGGAGGAGCCTAGGATTTGCGAGCTAGCTCATGGAGAAGACTCGGGCTGGCCGAACCTAAAGGGGATCTAGGGTTTTCCTGGATGGTGCCTTTAGGGTTCGCGAGCTGACCCATGGAGCGGAAGACCTAGGTGGCGCACCGTGGGGACTTGGAGCAGAGCCCTTAGGGCACACAGGGATGAGCTAAGGACTTGTTGGCATGGGCCCATGGCATAGCCCTTGGTAGTGCTAGGTGGCTAGGACTAGGTTTAGGGGCTTGTTACCCATGTTTTGGGCTTTGATCACATCATATTTACTGTTTCTGTTCCAGCATGCCTTTACTGCTTTGTTTTATTCCACCATAGGATTGCATGCCTATATTGGTAGAATAAGAAAAAAAGCCATGGTGCCGAGACCACAAAAATCCTCGATAAATTATATCAAGTCCCGTTACTTAGCCTTCTGACGCGTAACCCTCGTCAAACTGTCAATCGATGGTGCTGTGCACTATTTCCTACCCTTGTGGTACACACCCATCTATCTTCAGGAGGCGTGTGGTGACAATAATTTCCCCAGTCCGGTTAAAACTCTGGACATGTCCCGCAAGTGCACAGTTATGTCGAAGTAATACAAAAGATGTCGAATCCCACAGGGAACAAGGTTGAGTACTAGAAAATTCGAGTACTAATAGTTAGGCGAATCGAGATGTGGTTTCGAAAACAGAAATCGTAAACAAGCAATCACGACTATGACGATAGAGAGAAAATATGAGAGAGATATCAGGGCTATAGTTTCCACCACAATGATAATCTTAATCGCACAAGAAAGATATTAATTATTTGGTTTATTGGTTTTGCACAAGGAGTCTAGACCTAGGGTACAAGGTGCCCTCTCTCGAGTGTACACCCCGGTGTTCGTCTTAGACCGACCTCCTACTCTCGCGGTGGATCGTTCTAAGATGAACCCAATGAGTTCTATGGCAGACTGCAAAATCCTCAAGCAAAGACCAAGCACTCTCGTGTCGAGGTCTCGCAAGTTTTACTAAGAGATTCCACCCTTACGATCCTTCTCTCGATATGAATCGTAACGGCTAACACGTGAAAATACTCGGCCAAGGGAAAATCATGAAATAAATACGTCAAAATAAAATATGCTCACAATTCATTCCAAATAACGAAATAGATACAAAGTTTGCGATCAAAATCATCAAAGGGCTTCAACCAAGCCCTAAAATAGGGTTTACACTACAATCATCATTGAAACGCTCAAAATCTCTCTTTTAATGAAAGGAAAAGTACAAGGAAATGAATCTAAGAGGAAGGGCTTCAACCAAGCCCTAAAATAGGGTTTAATGAGTCAAAGAAATCCTGAAGAAATCGTGATGATCTTGTGTCTCAATCTCTAAAAATCTCCAAAAATCGCCTCGTCGCCGTGTTCTTCCACCCGCACCGATTCATCCACTGATTACTTGATAATTAGGGCAAGAAAATTAGGGCTTTTATTTCCTGTCCATTCGCCTCTGAAAGAGCTTTCCATAGACACCTTACTTGCCAAATTCGGACTCTAAACGAGTGAGAAATCAGGGAAAAACCGAGTGAAACTTGGTCTCGCTTGCGACTGGGTTAGAATCACGGGTGAACCCCGCCGGGTTCACCTACCCGTGATTCTCTCTGTGAAGTTCTGGGCAAAAGAAGCACGGTGAACCCTGCCAGGTTCACCTGGCCGTGCTTCTCACTGTGCAGTTCTCGGCTTACAAGAGATCTGGTGAACCCGGTGGGGTTCACCCGGTCGTGAAGCTCTCTGGAGTGTTCTGCCGGCTGGCGACTGGGATGGTGAACCCCCCTGGGGTTCACCTGGCTGTATTTTTCAGGCTAACTCTGTTTTGGCTCAAATTTGATGTGTAGCTTCATTTTCGCATAAGAAATCGTCTCATGGCCTTAGAATCTCCAAAATACGTCGAAAAAGGGTGATTTCACCTGAAATTCCATAAAAATACTAAAAAGTGAATATTCCGAAGATATGAAGGAAATAAGCCTATAAAGAGTATAAAAGTGTCCAAATAAGCCTAGATTTATCATGAAATGACCATCAAAATTACTACCAAAATGCGAGGCATCAAAATACTCCAGACTTAAATCTTTGGTTGTCCTCAAGCAATAAAATAAGATGAAATACAAGATAGGTATAAGAACAAACGTTTGGGTTGAGGCATATTTCCAAGTTAGAGAATTACTTAATAACAATCCAAGTTAGAGAATTACTTAATAACAATGCAATAGACTTCAACTCATAACCTTAGGTACCATTGCCAATTTTTCGCAATGCCAAGTAGAGGAGTCTCTTTATTGATTTCACTTCACATCCCTAAGATTTCAACTCATGTCCTTCGGTACCACTGCCAATTTTGCGCAGTGCCAAGTAGAGGAATCTAAGGTTGAGAATTTTTTTTTATATCAACAATTGATAACACATCCATTTTGAACGCATGTAGTGTCTCCCCAATAACAGAAAGGAATTCAAAGAATAACTAAGTGAATGTGTATCTCAATATGATTCTCATGTAAGTTGCAAGCTTGAGTTGATTAAACAATCATAGAAATGTTTGACCCACTAATGAACAACTCAAACCAATCCAAATCACAAAATTTCAAAATAATAGAATAAATGAGCATGATCAAAATGTATCTCTAACAAGGAGGTATTACTCCAGACTTAAATCTTTGATCATCCCTACCCAATTATGCATTCAGCTCATAATATTTTCAAAATGGCTATCATAGGACATTTCATACACATGCAAGAAAAATTTCACATAACTCGTATGAAAAACATACTAACCATAACACAGTGCGGACACAAGCAAGAAAGTAATGTCATACAGTCATAAGGTGGGGCTTGAAGATGTGGACCAGGTCCACGAATAAGATGGCATATAAGGTACAATGCCAGAATATCCATCACAGAATAACAGTCTCAAATCCAAACATAGCAAAGTCAAGCGATCACAGTCAAATAGCCACATGCAGCAAGAAAATAGAAATCGGAGTATAGAAAGCTCACCCACTCTAAAAGTTTGCATAGTTCTCTATGCAATACCATGATGTGAGAGGAGTGGATGATGACGCCGATGCTGATGGGGAGCTACCTCCGCTTGCACAAGCGAGAGCCAGATACTCGAGAGCTCTTGATCTTCCCGCGTGTGCTATAGTCGGGCTCGGCCTCCTTGTCGGAAGAGATGTCCATGTGAGCCATATTTTCCTCATTGATGAAGGAGAGGCGCTTGTCCATCGCATAGAGCTTTTCCCATACCGATCCCATCATTTTGTGTTGCCTCTGCATGTGTGCTTCCATGGACTCCCAATGCGAAGATTGGTTCTGCTGGATGTAGGTAATGGTGGTGTCCTGGTGATTGATCATCTCCCGTTGATGGAGTTACTCTTTTTTAATTTCCTGCAATACAGACATCATAGAATCGTGAGAAGAGCTGCCACCAAAGGAAAAGGCGCCTGGTGCTAGTGGTGCGGTGTCGATGGGATCGGGCTGTGCGTCCTCAACTGCTGGATACGCCAGTTTCCATGAACTCTAACTGATGTGTGCTCTGGGTTCGGCAAGGGTAGGCAGAATGGGCTCCCTTTGAATGTCATGCAATATGAATCGCCCTTGTGAATGATCAGCTTCATGGTGACACATGACTAAATGTCAAGCTTGTTGCTGCTAGTAGCTTCCAATGTGCCTTAGGGGATGATGCCCAGAGAAACTGCCAAAGGTGTGATCAAGCCGCCAATCACTATCGCCCCCTTCAAAGAACGGGCGACGCGGCTGAATTGCTTTGCAAGATAGTACCCAGAGTCCACTCTAAAACTGTCAAGCATACACCAGAGATAAAATAGCTCGGTTTGCCAAACAATACCATCACTCTCACCGCGGCCAACTAGGGTGTGGGCCAACACGCGATGGACATACTTGATCACTTGGTTGCATAAGCTAGATGCACGGGCCACGCGAGCAGAGTAGATGTGCTCGTTGGTAATTGCGCCCCAGAACCCTACTCATTGTACTCTGGTGGGACATTGCATGCACACAGCTCAGGAAAACCATATATACTACGAAACTGTGAAAGAGTGAGGTTGTGTTCGATATTACCCAATCGAAATGTTAAATGCCCTGGATCATCCTCGAGAATAGGATCTACTTTTACTTCCAAAGAACTCAAGAACTCCAACGTCACGCCAACATAAGTGGGAGAAAATAGACGCTAGAACTGCTTCAGACCCACTACGACGTACATCATGTCGACATCCTCTAGCATCCCAAGCACCTGCAGCGTACCTCTATCAAGATACCTCATGTTGAGAACTCGATGCTGACGCAATATCTGATAGCGTTGTTCCTGGCTAGCGTCGTGAAAGATGATCCTGAACTCGTTCGGGGTAGAGGTGTATGGCTGTGATCGACTGGCGGATGTGCGCCCATGATGAGATGAAGATCCTGGCGGGGCTGAAGATGGCTGGTGAGATGGAGATGTAGGTGTCGGCTCGTACTCCTCATCGTCGGTGGCGGACGAATCTAAGAACGCTGGTGTCGGCCGCGCGGTCTTCTTGGTAGCCATGACCTTCGTTCATGGAGGCACGGTGGTGGTGAGATCAGGAAATTGTCGGCATTGAGAAAAACTGGTCGGTGTTGCAAGGAGGAAGGCGGCGGCAGATCGCCGGAAAAACTCTTGAGATCAGGTGAGGCGAGAATCTGGAATCGATCGGAAAAGAATCTTGTGCGGAGGAAAGGGAAACCTTGATCGGACTTTTGAAGATCTCCTTCGTGTGTTCAAAAGATAGGCGGACAACGCGATCGCGCGGAAGAACTAGTGGTACGAAAAATCCGGGATGAGATCTTGGCGAGAAGAGATGAAACCTGTCCAAATCTTGGGGGAAACGTGGATCTATGTGGGGGAAGTCGCCTTCATGTGTTAAGGAGGTGAGAAGGCGGCGCGATCGGGCGGATTTCATCAGCACATGAGGGGGTAGCGGAAGAGTCACGTGTGGTGCCCTAGCTTCGAGTGAACGTAGGTTGAAATTCCAGTGAACCCGCCCGGGTTCACCTGCCCGTGAAGCTAACTGTGGTCAGGCTGATACAACAGAAACACGGGTGAACCCCGTGGGGTTCACCTGCCTGTGAAGCTCACTGGATGGTTCCTGCACAGATAGAATACTAGTGAATCCCATGGGGTTCACCTGCCCGTGAAGTCCTCTGATCGATTTTGTGCAGAAAGAAATACCGGTGAACCCCATGGGGTTCACCAGGCTGTGAAAAGTTCTGGTCACAGAATTGGAAGCGCCTGTATAGTGCACTTCACGGGTGAACCCCATGGGGTTCACCAGGCTGTGATTTGAACTGATTAACTCAGAAAATTCTAGAAAAATTCCCATGCGCTCCAACTTCCACCTACAGCATAAATAGGCATTAAATTAGTAGCGATCCCCTCTAGAAAACTAAAATTAAATGAAAAACAAAATAGCGTTCTAAAACACAAACTAATGACAATGAAAAATTATGCATAAAAACTAAAATCAATCAAAACCTTGGGTTGCCTCCCAAGAGCGCTAGGTTTAGGTCGGTAACTTGACCATAAGAGTTTTCAAAGTTGCAAGTCCGGGGGGTCTGAAAGAGCTAGAACTTCCTCTCTTTCGACCCTCTCATCTTCAAAGTAGTGCTTGAGATGGTGCCCATTAACTGTGAAACTTCCGGTTCGTTCTATCCAAATTGTGATGGCACCATAAGGTTGAACTTTCTGAATGGTAAAAGGACCGGACCATCTCGTGCGAAGCTTTCTTGGGAATAGCCGAAGTCTTGAATTAAATAAAAGTACTTTGTCTCTCTCATGAAATTCCTTCTTTGCAATGCGCTTGTCATGGCAAAATTTGGTGCGTGCTTTGTAGCTTTTGGCATTTTCATAGGCAAAAGGTGCATCTAGTCCAACTCATCAAGTTGTAGCTTTCTCCTTTCACCGGCGTTCTTGAAATCGAAGTTGATTTGCTTGACAGCCCAATATGCCCTGTGCTCAAGCTCAACGGGTAAATGACATGATTTCCCATAAATAAGTTAGAAAGGAGACATACCGAGGGGTGTTTTGAGTGAGGTCCTATAAGCCCATAAGGCATCCAGTAATTTCATTGCCCAATCCTTCCGTGATAGCGATACAGTCTTCTCCAAAATTTGTTTGATTTCCCTATTAGAAACTTCTACCTGACTACTAGTCTGAGGGTGATTGGGCATAGCAATTCTGTGCTTCACACCGTACTTTTTCAGTAGTGCCCCAAATTTATGCTCAATGAAGTGGGAGCCGCCGTCGCTAATTAACACACGTGGAACTCCAAATCGGGGGAAAATAATCCGCTTCATAAACCTCATAATGACTCTAGAATCATTTGTAGCTTCAGCGGATGCCTCCACCCACTTTGACACGTAGTCGACGGTGACCAGAATGTACCGTTTTCCACATGAAGAGGGGAAGGGGCCCATGAAGTCTATACCCCATACATCAAAAATTTCCACTTCCATGATGTTGTTGAGTGGGAGCTCATCTCTTTTTGATAAGTTTTCAGTCCGTTTGCAACTGTCATAAGTGGAGACAAATTGTTTAGCAATATGGAATATGGAAGGCCAATACAAACCAAACTGTAAAACTTTAAAAGCTGTTTTAGAGGCCCCCGAGTGTCCTCCGTAAGGTGAAGTATGGCAATGGCTCAACACATCTTGCATCTCCTGCTCTGGCACGCATTGTCTGTACAGCCTGACCACACATCTCTGGTATAGATATGGCTCATCCCAATAATAAAACTTCACATCATGTAGAAACCGCTTCTTCCTATGAAAAGTGAGATCAGGAGGAAAAATGTTAGACACAATGTAATTAACAAAATCTGCATACCATGGGACTTTTTGATCTAATAAGGCATAAAGGTGTTCTTCAAGGAATGTATCATTAATATCTAGTTCTGCATCAATTTCTTTATCTGCGCTGCGGTCAAGTCTGGAAAGATGATCAGCGACTAGATTTTTACTCCCCTTCTTGTCTCTGATCTCTATATTGAATTCTTGCAAGAGGAGGACCCATCGAATGAGCCTTGGCTTCGCGTCCTTCTTGTTGATCAGGTATTTTATAGCTGCATGATCAATAAACACGATTACTTTTGAATTAACTAGATAGGAACGAAACTTATCGAAAGCAAAGACAATCGCTAGCAACTCTTTCTCCGTAGTCGCATAATTTATCTGAGCATTGTCAAGTGTTCGACTGGCATAATAGATGGCGTGAAGTTTCTTATCCTTCCTCTAACCCAAGACTGCCCCAACAGCTTGGTCGCTAGCATCACACATCAACTCAAAAGGTAGCGACCAATCCGGGGGTTGAATTATTGGAGCTGAGATTAATGCTTCCTTTAGTTTTGAGAAGGCCTCCTCGCAATCCTTGTCAAAGCAAAACTTAGCATCTTTAGCGAGTAAATTAGTTAAGGGTCGAGCTATCTTAGAAAAATCTTTAATAAATCTTCTATAAAAGCCAGCGTGTCCAAGAAAGCTCTTGATCCCCTTTACTGATATAGGTGGCTTGAGATGTTCGATGACTTCAATCTTCACTCTATCCACCTCTATCCCTCGTTCAGATACTAGGTGCCCAAGGACAATGCCTTCCTTGACCATGAAGTGGCACTTCTCCTAGTTCAAGACTAGGTTCACCTCTTCGCACCTCTGCAAAACCTTAGACAAATTAGACAAGCAATGATGAAATGAAGGACCATACACAGAAAAATCGTCCATAAATATATCCATGAAATCTTCGTTAAAATTAGAAAATATGGCCATCATTGCTCGCTGAAAGGTCGCGGGGGCGTTGCAGAGGCCAAAGGGCATCCTTCTGTACGCATATGTGCCGTAGGGACATGTTAAAGTTGTTTTCTCCTAGTCATCCGGGTGGATAGGGATCTGGAAGAAACCTGAAAAGCCATCCAAAAAGCAAAAATAAGAGTTATGCACTAATCTATCTAACATTTGATCTATAAATGGAAGAGGGAAATGATCCTTTCGCGTAGCCGAATTCAACTTCCTATAGTCTATGCACATCCTGTATCCCGTGACCGTGCGCGTAGGTATTAGCTTGTCTGCCTCGGTCTTTATCACTGTGACACCACCTTTCTTGGGTATAACATGTACTGGACTTACCCAAGAGCTATCTGAAATTGGATATATAACTCCGACGTCTAGTAGTTTGAGCACTTCTTTCTTCACTACATCCTTTAGATGCGGGTTTAGTCGGCGCTGTAACTCTACAGAAGGTTTACTATTGTCTTCCAATAGGATCCTGTGCATGAAAACAGAGGGGTTAATCTCTTTTATGTCATCTAATAAGTAACCTATTACCTTCCTATGGAGGCGAAGTTCATTAAGCAATAATTTGGTTTGCTCCTTATCCAACGCCGCACTAACAATCATGGGGCATGTAGAATCGTCTCCCAAGAACTCGTATCTCAAAGTCCTGGGCAAGTTCTTGAGTTCAATTTTCTTCTGTTCCTGAGTCTCCTGAATTTCATCTTTCTTGTTATCTTCGCTTGCATCAGTTTCCAGCAGTGTAGCAAGAACCTCAGCCTCTCCTATATCATCCTTATTGAATAGAATTCGTTAGAGAAAGTTCCAGCGGGTCCACTTCTCTCCTGGGAGGCTCATCATTCTGTGTAGCTTTTTCCAAGATATCAATACTGCAGCATGTACCTGGAAGAGAAGGTTTTTTCAGGGTGTCAGTTAAATCAAATTGAATAACGTTGCCATAGATGTTCAAGGTCTGTTTTCCATTCTTGACATCCATGACAGCGCCTGCAGTAGCAAGAAAAGGTCTCCCCAGAATGATAGGGAGCATGTCATCCTCATCAATCTCCAAAATAATAAAATCAGCAGGAATAAACTAATCTCCTACTTTAACAGGTACGTCCTTTAAAATACCAACTGGGTGGCTTACAGATCTGTCTGCAAGATGTATGGAAATATTAGTTGGTTGCAACTCTCCTAAGTCTAGCCTTTTACAAAGTGAAAGTGGCATGAGGCTAACGCTTGCTCCTAGATCGCACAAAGCTCTCTGAAAGGACATCTCTCCATTCTGGCAGGGTATGGAGAAACTGCCTGGGTCTTTAAGTTTCTAAGGGAGCTTGTTCTGAATGATGGCGCTGTACTATTCAGTAGGTGCAACAGTCCCTTGATCTTCCAGCTTCCTCTTATTTGATAAGATGTCTTTCAGAAATTTTGCATAAGTTGGCATCTGCGAAAGAGCATCAATGAAAGGGATGTTAATGTAAAGTTTCTTTAAAACCTCTAAAAACTTACCAAACTGCTTATCCAATTTAGCCTTGACAAGCCTCTGCGGAAAAGGAATCGGTGGTTTATATGCGGGCGGTCCCACATAGGGCCGCTCCTCTTCAACTGGTTCAGGTGCCACTGGTGTTTCATCTGAATGTTGTTCCACAGGTTCTGGTATCACTTCATCTATCCTATCATCAGTCAGCATCTTTGGATCTTCAAGTTGCTTACCGCTCCGAGTGGAGATTGCATTGCAATGCTCCCTCGGGTTTATCTCAGGCTGGGATGGTAGCTTCCCTGGTGCTCTCGAAGACGAGCTAGCTTGCTAGGCTAGCTGGCTCTCTAGCATTTTATTGTGTGTTTCCAGGGAGTCCATCCTCGTCATCATCATCTTCATCATATCTGTTGACACTATCCGCAAGTGCACGGAAATGTCGAAGTAATATAAAAGATATCGTCTCCCACAGGGAACAAGATGAGTACTAGGAAATCTAATTCTTGGAATCTAAGCTAATCAAATCGTGCTTTTTGGAGTTGAAAACTAAAATTAAGCAGAACAATAAACAAGAAATCAAACAACTACGGTAGGGAAAATATGTGAGAGAGAATATCAGGGCAAAGGTTTCCACCACTCTGATGATTTTACTTGCGCTAGGAAATAAATGTTAATTACTTGGATTTACAAATATGCATAAGGAATCTGCCCTATGGTACAAGGTGCCCTCTTTCGAGTGTACACTCTGGTATTTGCCTATAACGTCTCCTACTTTCACGGTGGACCATTTTCGACAAACCCAGTGGGTTCCGTGGTAGATTATGAACCCTCGAGCGAAGAACTAGCACTTTCGCGTCAAGCCTTCGCAAGATTCACTATGAGGTTCAGTTCTTACGGTCCTACTCTCGTTATGAACCGTAACAACTATGACATGATAATACTTGGCCAGAGTACAAATCAAGAAATAAGTGCATCAAGAGAAATATGCTTAAGATATGACCCAAATAACAAGATTAAAACATGAATTGCAAACAAAAATCGTCAAAGGGCTTCAACCTAGCCCTGAAAATATGTTCACGCTACAACCATCGTCACAACGCTCAAAATACTCTCTTTAATCATAAGAAAATCACAGGAAAAAGTTTCTAAGAGGGAGGAGAAGATAAACCAAACGGAACAAGCCAGAATCGCCAGGTTCTGGTGATCCAATCTTCAGAAATCCGCTCGAGGTCGCCCGTTCGCCGTGTTCTTCCGCCCCCAGCCGCTTCATCACCCGATTTCTCCCTCCTTAGGTCACGAAATTTAAGGATTTTATATTCTTTCTCTTCACCTCGAAGTAAGCTTTCCAAAAAGTCCTCACTTGCTAAATTTGGACTTGAATCGGGTTCAAAATCGTCAAAATATTGAATGGGTGTCGGTCAACTCGCCCTAACTCGCCTTTTCCTCGATTGCTCCTCAAATATGGCACGAGAATTAGTGCTTTTATGTTCTTTCCCCTCTCCTTTGAATCAGCTTTCCATAGAATCCACACTTGCTAAATTTGGAGTTGAATCGGACCGGGAATTAGCGAAAGACTGAGTGGAGGTCAGGCTGTTCCGCCGCCTTCACGGGTGAACCCCGCGGGGTTCACCAGGTGGTGAAGTGCTCGGAGCTATTTTGTTGCGAAATAATCATAGGTGAACCCCGTGGGGTTCACCTACCAGTGAAATTCTTGGTGTACTTCTGTGCAGGTATTTTCAGATGAGATCACGGGTGAACCCCATGGGGTTCACCTGCCAGTGAAGTGTGTGGCAGCTTTCAGGAATCTCGACATCATCGGTGAACCCCGCCGGGTTCACCAGGCAGTGACGCATGCGCTGAAATCCTTCCTTCGGCAAGATCACGAGTGAACCGCGTGGGGTTCACCTGGCTGTGAAGTCCAGAGAAGGCTCCAATTGAGCCCAAATTTTACGGGCAGCTTCGTCTTCTCATAAGGAATCACTCCATGCTTTTAGATTCTTCAAAAAGGCTTCAAAATTGGGTGATTTTACCTAAAATTCAATAAGACAGACGAAAAGTGAAGATTCTGAAGTTTTTAACTAAATAAGTCTTAAAGGAGTGTGAAATCATTAAAATAGGCCTAAATTCATTATGGAATAATAGTAAAAATCACTACTAAAATGCAAGGTGTCATCTGTCAGCCCTTCAAGTTGCTTGCTCAGAGTTGAATCATTGTTCGGCTTTTGCTGTGGTTGTGGCGCATTGTAGTTTCTAGCTTGGAATCCTGACGGTCTGAAATTGTTCTGTTGAGGTTGCCTAAAATTTTCGTGTGGGGACTGGGTTTGCTGTGGTGGAATTTGTCCAGGCTGAATTGACTGAGTTGTCCGGTAAGAGAAATTTGGGTTGTTACGCCACCCTGGATTGAATGTGTTGGAGTATGGATTGTTGTTCGGGTTAAAATTTCCAACAGTATTCAATTGCTTAAAGTTGATCGCACCCATCTACCCATCTCCTGCCTGACAATCTACCCCTGCATGACCTACAACTACACAGACCTCACAAGAAATAGAGTTAGTATCCATCGAATTAACAGACCAAGAGTCAGGCTTTTTAGTCACATTATCCACCTTAGCCATTAGTGCAGTCAAAGAGTCAAGGTCATACTTACCTGACTTCTTGGTAGAAGTATTTCTCTCAGATGTCCATTGGTGATGGTTAATCGCCATGTCCTCGAGAAGGTTCATTGCATCTTCAACTCTTCTATTCATTAGAGCGCCTCCTGCTACAGCGTCCACTATTAGTCATGTGTTGTAATCCAAACCGCTGTAGAACGTTTGGATCAAAACCCAAGTTTCAACTCCATGGTGTGGACACATCCTTTGGAGCACTTTAAACCTCTCTCAAGCTTCGTATAGGGATTCTCCATCTTTTTGCATGAAACTCGTTATCTAATTCCGCAATTGAATTGTCTTTGATGGAGGGAAGTACTTGGAGAGAAAGGCTTGAAAAAGCTCTGCCCATGTTCTTATCGAAACGGCAGGTAGTATGTGCAGCCAAGCTCTCGCCCTGTCTCTCAAAGAGAAGGGAAACAGTCGTAACCTGATAGCATCAGCAAACACACCGTTAATTTTCAACATATCATAATATTCTAGAAAAATAGAGGTGTGCATGTTGGGGTCCTCAAGAGGAGAACCACCAAATTGGTTTTGTTGCACCATAGAAAGAAGAGCAGGTTTTATTTCGAAGTTATTGGCCTCAACAGCGCGTCTAGCAATTCCTATTTGAAAACCATAAGTGTAGGGAGTAGAGTAATCTTTCAATGTCCTGTTATTATAGTTGTTCCCCATTGATGGTGGTACCCGGTCATTGTTCACATCAAGCTGAATGTGCTCTATCTGATTTTCTCCTTCTGGATGGTTCATGACTTCTTTCTTCAAAATTTGATTTTGCTTCCTTCTTGTCCTGAAGGTGCGCTCGATCTCTGGATCAATGTCAAAGAATGTACCTCTCCTAGATTTCTTTGCATAAAATGGTCAGCCAAAATTATAAAGTTCTAAGATAGCAAGTAAATAAAGAGAAAAAGAAAATAACATTGCATCAAAGAAAATTTAACCTAAAACCTAGTCTACCAATTCTCAGAAATATACTAATATCAACCGTTGTTCCCCGGCAACGGCGCCAAAAACTTGACACGTCCCGCAAGTGCACAGTTATGTCAAAGTAATATAAAATATGTTGAATTCCACAAGGAACAAGGTTGAGTACCAGAAAATCCGAGTCATAATAGCTAGGCGAATCGAGATGTGGTTTCGAAAAAAGAAATCGTAAACAAGCAATCACGACTATGACGATAGAGAGAAAATATGAGAGAGATATCAGGGCTACGGTTTCAACCACAATGATAATCTTAATCGCACAAGAAAGATATTAATTATTTGGTTTATTGGTTTTGCACAAGGAGTCTAGACCTAGGGTACAAGTTGCCCTCTCTTGAGTGTACACCCCGGTGTTCGTCTTAGACCGACCTCCTACTCTAGCGGTGGATCATTCTAAGATGAACCCAATGAGTTCTATGGCAGACTGCAAAATCCTCGAGCAAAGACCAAGCACTCTCGTGTCGAGGTCTCGCAAGTTTTACTAAGAGATTCCACCCTTACGATCCTTCTCTCGATATGAATCGTAATGGCTAACACGTGAAAATACTCGGCCAAGGGAAAATCATGAAATAAATACGTCAAAATAAAATATGCTCACAATTCATTCCAAATAACGAAAATAGATAATACAAAGTTTGCAATCAAAATCATCAAAGGGCTTCAACTAAGCCCTGAAATAGGGTTTACACTATAATCATCATTGAAACGCTCAAAATCTATTTTTAATGAAAGGGAAAGTACAAGGAAATGAATCTAAGAGGAAGGAGATGATGAACCGAAGGAATCCTAAAGAAATCGTGATGATCTTGTGTCTCAATCTCTGAAAATCTCCAAAAATTGCCTCGTCGCCGTGTTCATCCGCCCGAACCAATTCATCCCTCGATTACATGATAATTAGGGCAAGAAAATTAGGGCTTTTATTTCCTGTGCGTTTTCCACTAGAAGAGCATTCCATAGACACCTTACTTGCAAAATTCGGACTCCAAACGAGTGAGAAATCAGGGAAAAACGGAGTGAAACTCGGTCTCACTCGTGACTGGGTTGGAATCATGGGTGAACCCCGCCGGGTTCACCTGCCCGTGATTCTCTCTGTGAAGTTCTGGGCGAAAGAAGCACGGTGAACCCCGCCAGGTTCACCTGGCCGTGCTTCTCACTGTGCAGTTCTCGGCTTACAAGAGTCTGGTGAACCCGGTGGGATTCACCCAGTCGTGAAGCTAGGTCCTAGGGCAGATCCAAAAGGCTTGATGGCTCTTTTGGAAAGAGCTTGGGCGCATATGGAGAGCAACGATCAAGGAGTCGACGTGTGGATACTTGTAGAGGACGAGCACTTGAGCGTCTTCAACTTGGCACCTTCATCCTAACAAGCAATAGAGGTACTAACCCTAAC
>JANTFE010023048.1:1587-36142 GCA_027562315.1 Costus pulverulentus | reverse complement strand
AGGTGTAGACAGACAATGATAACGATAATGCCAGAATGATATATAAATATCAATGTCAAGTAGTACATAAGTTGACCAAAACTAGGTCATAGGGCATATACACCAACAGGTGTGAACAACTAAGGGGGTGAGAGCAAGGAGGTGGCACAAGTTCTTCTCTTCCTCTTGAAGTTGCAAGACCTCTTCTTTTTCTCCATCTCTTCTTGACATGAAGAGTGCTTGGACTTGGTGGCGTCTTCACCTCTTCCTTCTCTTCCATTGGCGCAACCTCTCTTGAAGGTGGCGCAAGGCTTGAAGAAGGCGGAACCCTAAGGCGTGAATCTTCTTCCCGAGGCTAGCACCGGGTGAGTAAGAAGAGAGCTCGAGGCATCCGTGTGTGTGAGACTGTAGAGGGCGAACGCTTGGACGCTTTTCTGAACATCAACCTCCTCGCTTGCTATAGGTACTTTCTTCCGCTGTGCAATGTAATATGTATTGTCTATCTCTGAAAAATTGTGAAATATCCCCGGGGTTTCCCAACAATCGTATCAGAGGAAACTGCGAGCCTCGAATGATGTTTCTTTCATGCTTTTCCATGCTCACATGCCATATCTATTTTTTCGCATATTGCATAGATGTTGGCACATCTTTTTCTTAAAGAAGAAAAATTATAGTTTCTTGTTCCTATCCTCTTTTCAATCTCTTTTGGATTTTTGGGTTATTTTTCTTGATTGATTTAAGATCAAAGGCGCACGTAGTTTTGTCAAGTAGGACAGACATTTTATCTTCAGACTGGCCGAGTCTCTTGATCTAACAAAATTGCCAGCCGATAGGATCTATGAAATCATCATGAAAAGTTAATTACAAATAACCAAAAGATTTGTGAGAAGAAGATGAGTAAAGGAGACTTGTTTTATGAAAAAGTAAAATTTCAGATTTTATGTTTTTCATGAGCATATAGAATTGCATGAGCAAGTGCCTTGTTTGTGCATAGTGTTGTGATTGTTATTCAAGCCCCCTTTGCATGCCTATGATGTATCCTTGTGAGGCCTGCATCCCGATTTTCTTTTTGCTTTTAACTAAGAAGAAGATTAGGGTGGTGCATCTATTTGGAGAATGGAGCATGCATGAAGCTTGTGCACCATGCATGGTGGCGCAACAAGCATCAGAGGTGGTGGCGCAAGAGAGCAGGGCCGAGCCTTATGGCTTGTGAGCTAGCTTTCTTGGCCCTTGCAAGAAGGCGGTTCATCCTTGTAGGACCTTGGAGCCAACCTTGAAGATCAACTCTAGAGGTCGGTTAGGTTAGGTCTTATCTTGGGGGTTTCAGTCCTAGGTCAAGAGTTGAACCTCTTTTTGGCATGGGTTGGTTCAATGTCTTGAATGGGCTATGATCATATCATCCCTTTACTGCTTTCATTATCTACTAAAGTATGCCTGTGATGTTTTATCATTATGTTATCACTATAGGATTGCATGCCTATAATGTTAGACATAAGATAAAACTGAGTTGATGAGACCTCAAAAACCCTCAAATAAAATATCAAGTCTACTAGTCTTCTAATATGTAGCCCACATCAAACTATCGATCAGTGGTGTTGTGAACTATTTTCCACCCTCGTGGGACACACCCACTTATCTTTAGAAGGTGTGTGGTGGCAATGGTTTCCCCAGTCCATTTTAACTGGGCATGCCTTCGCAAGGAAACTTGTTGGCCCTGGGCATAACGATTAGGAATAGACTTGACTAGATTTTCATATGTGCTGGGCACATAATGAAACTCTAGAGGCATCATTGAGAGGTTAGGGTTTCATGATGTATCCAACCCTCGTTGGACATGAAATGACTAGACTGTCTCAATAAGGGAAATTGCTTGGAGCAATCGGCCGGCATGCCCACCTTAGGAAGCATGGGTCACTTTGTGCATCTCATCCCACCATCGTGGGATGCGAAGCCTAATGTGGAACAAGGATCCCATCTCACTAGGAAATCTTAAATTTCCCGATTGACTTTGTGGGTTGTCAATTCGATTAAAATAGTGGGAGCCATGGTCATTTAATACAAGTCCAGATTAAATGATCTGAAAGTAGTACTAATCTATTGTTTCTTGCTTGTTGTAGAACCATGGCTATAAACAATGGCAGATGGTCACTACGATCTACCCTGGAAAGGGATAAGTTGGTTGGATCCAAATTATTGGATTGGTATATGAACTTGAGAAATGTGCTCAAGCTCGAGAGGTAGCTCTTTGTCCTTAAGCGGCCAATTCCCGAGCCACTTCCATGTTCGGCCTCAGCGGCTGAGAAGGATGCTTATGATAAGCATCAGGTTGATACTTTGGAGGTTGCTAATTTAATACTAACCAACTTTGTCGCCCGAATTAAGAGGGCAATATGAATCTAAGAATGCCTCTGAGATTATTTCTAATCTAAGGCAGCTATTTGATGAATTGGTTGAGCTCAACCCTCCTAAAGTAGTCGTTCAATGTGTTGAGCCCAAAGGCTTAACTAAGACATTGAAGATAAAGATGAAAAGAGTCAGGAATAACAAGTGCTACTCGTGGGGGACCACCTCACATGATAAATGACATAATGTGACTTCAGAATGAGAAGAAGAGAGGCAAGACTTCGTCTTCATGCTCAAGTATTTATGTTACTGAAGTCAACCTTTCTACTTCTATATCATGGGTATTGGATACCGCATGCGGAGCTATATTTGTACAAATATGTAGGGGCTTACGAAGAGTAGATCGGTACGGGCTGGAGAGATTGACCTACGAGTATGAAATGGAGCACAAGTTGCTGCTGTTGCCATATAAGTTTTGACACTCTCCCTTCCTTCAGGACTTCAATTAGAACTAGAGAATTGCTATTATGTACCTTCGTTAATCAAAAATATTATATCTATTCCTTGCTTAGCAAGAAAAGGTTTTATATTTGAAATAAAGGAGAACTCGTGTTCTTTTTCATTTGCAAATATGTCTTATGGGAAAGGTAGGTTGTGCAATAGTTTATATGTTTTGGACATGAATAGTTCTATTTGTAACATAAATAGCAAAAGGACCAAACTAAGTGGTTCAGTTGGTGTTTTCCTATGGCATTGTCGATTAGCCCATATAAACAAGAATCACATTCAACAACTCCATGCAAATGGGTTATTAGATTCAAGTTCCTTGGAGGAATTTGATACATGTGAGCCTTGTTTATTAGGGAAAATGACAAAGGCACCCTTCACCAAGACTGGTGAGAGGGTAAGAGGTTTGTTGGATCTCATTCATACTTATGTGTGCGGGCCATTCAATAAACAAGCTAGAGGAGGACATAGCTACTTCATTACCTTCACTGATGACATCAGTAGGTATGGTTATGTCTATTTAATGAGACATAAATTTGAATCCTTTGAGAAATTTAAGGAGTTCAGACGTGGAGTAGAGAACCAGCTTGGAAGATCCATCAAAGCTCTTCGATCCGATGGTGGAGGAGAGTACCTAAGTGGTAAGTTCTTTGACTATCTTAGGGAGTGTGGGATCATATCCCAACTCACTCCTCCTAGAACACCTCAATGGAATGGTGTGTATGAGAGGATAAATCGAACTTTGGTGGACATGGTTTGGTCCATGATGAGTCATGTGATGACACCAAAATATATAGTATATTTTGTATCATTTTATGTATCTTTTCATGCTGAATTGAAGATCTTTTACTTGTATTTAGGCTGAATTTATCAAATATTGCAAAGTCTACTTCTATTTTGATTTTTCACAATTTTTAGGTAAAAATGCACTATTTTGAGGCATTTTCAAGCAAAATCAAAGACATAGAAGAGTTACCATCATCAAGAGGAGATCACCCATCATATTTCATACAAATCGGAGCAACTTACCAAAATACGGCAGTGCCGTATTCAATTTTACGGTACCGTATTTTCGTACGCTACCATAAAATCAAGAACACTGTCGTCATTTGGAGAGAGCCCGAACAGAAGATTTTGCCAAAAATACGGCACTGCTGTAAAATATAACATGGCCGTATTTTTAAGCATTTTCAGAACAGAGACCTTTGCTAATTTTACAGCACTACCGAAAGGAATTACACGGGCCGTAATTTCTATATGTTTTCGACTAGAGAGTTCAACCGGTTTTATGGCAGTGCCATAAACCATTTAACGGTAGCGTGTTTTTGAGACAACATCAGAACAAAACACGTGAGCGAAAATACGGCACTGCCGTAAAATATAACACGGCCATATTTTCAAGTCAAATTCGCGAGTTTTGCGGGTCCAATTCTTGCGCTGACCATAACTTTTGATCCATAGCTCCAAATTGAAATCCTAAAGTTGCTGCGGACTCATCTTTAAGAGGAGAAGACACACGAAGTGAAAAGAAGAAATTTTTATCCAGTATTGAGAGAGCAATTGACAGAGAGGCGGTTAGGGTTTGGACTCACGCCGAGAGGTGTAGAGGGCACCTCAGGGCGTGATTTTCACTTAGAAGCTTCGCCTGGAGGAGAGGAGGACACACCAGATGTTTTAGAGCAAAAGGAGTTCGATTGGAGGAGGAATCAACGATAGAACGCCACCGGCACTATTCATATGCGTGATTACGGCTGTAATTTCTATTACAGCGGTTTTGTAACGTCTATTCTCTCCTTCTTTTTGATTTATGACGCTTTGAAACTACAGTTGATTGTATTTCTTTCTCCATGCAAGCTTAAACAAATTTTGGGACATGGGTGAAATCCCTTTGATATTATATGATTAGATAACTTTTTATTTCGTCAAGATAATTTTGCCATGATAATTTTACCTATGTGATTATTGGTCTAAATTTCTCCTTAGTGACTTCTTGTCATCATGTTTAGAGTTCTCGCACTAAGGACCGAAAGGTGACTTGCTTGAGAATTGGTACCCTAAAATTGATAAATAGGAACTCACCGTAAGAGATTAGGTTAAAGTTCTTATTTCTTTATTTTAGTGATGTGATTGCCATGTTGATAATTATGAACCTAGCATTAAGTTAGTGTGTCAAACGTGGAGATATTGCACGAAAGTGAGGATCAGAACGTTGGAGAACCATAGGTAGAACTTGTGTTGGGTCTCGGATGCACGAAAGTGATCCTTGAGATTCCGCTCAAGACAATCAACTTAGAATTCGGATGCACGAAAGTGATCTTTGAATTCTTTGATTGATGATTTACTTATCTTTAGCATTTGGATAAATCTTGCGCGAAAGCGAAGATTGATCCCTGCATGATTGTCTGCACGAAAGTGAGATGATCCCTTTTATGAAGTAAATTAAGTCTTATTCATGATAACATTAGTATGACGACCCTTTATTTATGTATAGTCATTGAAATTATGGTGGATGAAACCCTAGTCCCAGTTTTCTCTCTGTGATTATCTCTTTAGCATATTCTTTGCATAGTTATTTCTATCATATTAGGCTTGCTTAACTAGTGAGAAAACATCTATTTGGTACTTAACAATAAGGTCTCTGTGGTTCGATATCTTTCTTTATTACTTCGAGTATCCGTGCACTTCGAGTATCAGTGTACTTAACAATAAGGTCTCTATTGTCGGGGACCTTAGTTTTGTTAATATCAAATTAGTTGTTAGTATTGCTAGACTAGGTTTTATTTGTTTTAGATTTAACTTTGTTTTCTGTTTTTGCAGGTTTTGGATATTCACAAGTTGTGGCAGAACTGTGATTTCTGAAATTTTTTATTATTATTATTTGCTCGTGTTTTTTGTTTGTATATATTCTAAAAAAAACAAAAAATGGTTTTTGATTGATTGATGTCTTTTAATTTCGACTCATGGGCAACTGAAAGGGGTAAGGTTTACATGCCACAAGGCAAGCATGATAATGATTCACGATGCACTCTTGCAGATATATGGAAATTACACTATCTTCCTCTTATTTATTGTAAAATTTGTAAAGGTAATGATCATTATTTTTATGAATGTCAATTCAGAAACCATGCAAATCCCAATTTACCATGTTATCAAGATGATTATTATTTTTCTAGTTGGGAAAATCAAACTTCTTTTGATGATTGCTCTGATCATGTTTCTGTCCCATGCTTTGAGGATACTGAAAAATCTAGCTTAGAGACTGTTAGAAAGATTGATAGCTGATCAAGAAAAATTTATTGCTAATCAAAACCAAATTCTGAGCAATCAAAGTAAGCAAATTGAGGATCTTAAGGGTTTAGTTAACCAAATTTATTTTCAAGAAGAATCTTTGACTGCTAATACTGAATTGCTAGAAACCCAGATTGCACAACAAGCTTGTTTATTTGAGTTTGATACTGAATAAATTGATTTAGAAAATTTCCCCTGTGATCATGATTGTTTTGAAATTGAGCCTTATGTTAATATTAATGAATCTCCTTTAGATTTTGATTGTTGTGAAATTGATTCATCTGATAATTTATTCAAGGAAAAGGTTGAGAAAATTGAAATTGAAAAACCTTCTTTTGATGATAATTCTGATTTTGATGAAAACTTATTTATGGTTAAATCTGATGAGCATGATGAAGGTTTGAAAATTATAGACATTAATGAACCCCACTGTGATTTTGGTGATATTTTTGAAATTAATGATAAATCTCTTGTGGTTAACTCTGTTTTTATTAATTCTTTTATATATGATTCTGATTTTGACTCTTCCGATGATGAATTATTTGTGGGGAAGCATGAGGAAATTAATTTTGAAGAGTCTCATCTTGACTTTAATGATGATTTTGAAATTGATAAATTGTTTGATGAAGTGCATGAAGAACCTGTAGACGATTTGAAAATTATGAAAATTGATAAACCTCATGTTTTGCCCATATCTAATGTTAAATCTCCTGATATATTTGAAAATTTGTGCTTTATTGAGGAATCTAATGTAGAACAGAAAGACTATTATTATGATGATCCAATGCTTGATTATTTTGATCAAAATCCTGTTGCAATTGAAGATTTAAATTTGATGAAATGACTAATGATTTTACTCTCTAACAAACATAGGAAGATTATTGAATATATTGATTTTGATTTCTACATATTTGAGAAAGCCACTTTGATTGTGATTTACATGAAATTTTAGATTTTTGGATTAGTAGCTAAACTTTTTAGACAAAGGAAAAGGAGGAAAATACAAGCTATCTACATTGGAACTGATTCACCTGCTTCACCATGATGTTTGAGTTTTGGTCAAGCTATGGACCTAAAATTAGCACTTCTTGGGAGGCAACCCAAGCACTTTTACCTTAGTTTTGTTTCTTTTATTTTAGTTTATTTTTTGAACTAATTTTTCTTCTCTTTTTGTAGGTGAAAACAATTTTTGCGCAAAATACGGCACTGCCGTAATCCATTTTACGGCACCATATTTTTGGTCTGATTTTCACCAGAGAGTTTTTTTTGGTATTTTACGGCACTGCCGTAACATTTTTCACGTGCCATAATTTTGAATGATTTCTTCCCCGAGAGTTCTTTGTAAATTACGGCACTGCCGTAAAGCATTTCACAGTACCGTATTTTAAAGCTACTTTCTGCTTATTGAGTAGGTCTTTTCTCGTTGTGATTTTAAGAAACTGGGTTGCAAAAAATTTTGATCTTTGGCACAACATCGAAGTACTCATCTTTGTCTATCATCTGAATATTTTTTCTGAATTTTAAAGTCTATGGATCATTCTAAAACACATAGCAACTTTTTGATTATGATTAATTTCTGCAGGAGTTTTCTTTTGACTAATCTGATTTACACTTTTGCTGCAACTTTTTAAGATGCTTAAATAAGTTGAAACCCAGATATTTCACTTGGAATATGAAGTTCGTGTGTCGTTCTATCTCGTGGAATAGTAATTTTCATGAAAATATTTTCGGATCATTCTAGGACACATAGCAACTTTTCGAATTTGATTAACTTTTGTGCAGTTTTTGCGGTTTTGTAATATGAGTAGCCTTCTTTCTGTTGATATCCTAAATTTCTGACAGATTTTGATCCTTTAATTTTCATATGTCTGAAAAGAACATATCTTATTCTACAACTTGGTTCTGTCCATTTTCTATTTGGATCATTAAATTTTATTCTAGGCTATGGCTACTTTTCGAAAAAAATTCAAAAACTGCACAGTTTGCTTTCTACCAGTTATTGCTTATTTTGCCTCCAGATTCAGAAATCTTCAAAAGCAACTATCTTCCACCTCTAGCCACCACTGCATCTGCCTCTGACATCACTGTATCCAGCCGTCAACACTGGATTATACCATCTGCAGATTCTTACTTCTTTTGCTGCCTCTTATTCCATTTTTTTTATTTATGCATCAGACTCTTCATTAGTGACTGATATTTTTTTTCTATGCAGTGCTATCTCTCACACCCACCGGCCGACGATCTCACCTCTAGGATTGTATTCTCTAACAGACCACTAGAGATTACTCACTTTACTGTCGGCACCACCACTATCATTGCTAGCAGCTTTTCAGCTAGCATCTATTCCACCTCTGCCCGCCTGCATCAGCATCTTTCTGGATCATCCATGATATCTCTTATTCCTCTTTGAGAAAATTATTTCTATCATTATTAGTTTTTTTAGAGACTATTTTTAGACTGAGCCTTATGTGCTTTAAATTGTGCAGGTAAAATTTTTCAAAAGGCTTTAGACCTAGCAGCATCTGCCCCGACACTATTTTTGATCTGAGCATTATGTATTTTCAGTCAGAGCTTGCTATAAGATTTTGTGAGTATTGTTTGCACTTTCTAGTGATTATTTGATTTGATATGATTCTATCACTTTACACCCTCTGCATTGTTCGAGCCTTATGTCATTATACGGATCTACTACTTTACATCTTTTGCCTTGTTGAGTTTGATGTTTCAAACCTTTTGCACTGGTTTTGACATATTTTGATGATTAAATTTATTTATTTTTATCCATGTGATGAGAAGTCTATAGATTTTTCTATGATGATGACTGTGTTCATGCATAAAATTAGAAAAACCCTATCATGTTAGATTTATTTCTTCAATGCATATCTATTTTTGAAATTTTACATTGGTTGATGCATGAAATTTTAGGTAGATGTGTTATTTTAGTAATAAGATCAAAGGTGAACTTATTCTTTTGAATAAAATGAGTATATGAGCATGATTTGAGAATTGAGATCAATTGATCAACTTAGTAGATGTTTAGTCTATTTTGCTATTTGTTGGGAAATAAGAATCCAAGATCCATAAAAATAGTGAGAGACTCCCCTACTTGGCACTATGTAAAATTGATAGTGGTAGCTAAGACATGGGTTGAAGTCTATGCATGAAAAATAATGAGAGATAAAAAGAATAAGACTCCTCTACTTGGCACTATGTAAAATTGATAGTGGTACCGAAGATAATAGTTGAAGTCAAAAATAAAAAGTGTGTATCTAAGTGGGTACATGCCATCTTTACGAAAACAAACAAAAAAAAGGAAAAAATTATATGTGGAAAAAGATCTTGGAAACCTAATTCCTATAAACAAAAGCATGATAGAGTTGAACTGAAAACTGGGTGAAATCATGAGATTGAAAATTCTATTTATTATACAAGTTGAAAAGTTTTATTTGATTGAGTTGTGGATTTAGAGGGTTGAATTCTAAGAATGATATGTTTGCTTGAAGTTTTATAAATCAATTGATGGAATTTTTCATTGATGATTGTATTTTAGAAATTTATTAAGCATGAAAAGGTTTATCTTTTAATCAATTATTGATTTTTGCTTGAGTACAAGCAAAGTTTGAGCCTTATGTATTTTGATGATATCAAAAAATATAATATATTTTGTATCATTTTATGTATCTTTTGATGCTAAATTGTAGATCTTTTACTTGTTTTTCTGCTGAATTTATCGAATATTGCAAAGTCTACTTCTATTTTGGTTTTTCATGATTTTTAGGTAAAAAGTCACTATTTTGAGGTATTTTTAAGCAAAATCAAATACATAGAAGAGTTACCATCATCAAGAGGAGATCACCCGTCAAATTTCATGCAAATCGGAGCACCTTACCAAAATACGGCAGTGTCGTATTCTATTTTACGCTACCGTATTTTCGTACGCTACCGTAAAATCAAGAACATTGCAGTAATTTGGAGAGAGCCCAAAGAGAAGATTTTGCCAAAAATACGGCACTACCGTAAAATATAACACGGCCGTATTTTCAAGCGTTTTCAGAACACAGACCTTTTCTGATTTTACGGCACTACTGTAAGGAATTATATGGGCTGTAATTTACAGACGTCTTCGACCAGAGAGTTCAGCCAATTTTACGGCAGTACCATAAACCATTTAATGGTACCATATTTTCAAGACAACATCAGAATAGAACACGCGAGCGAAAATGCGGCACTGCCGCAAAATATAACACGGCCGTATTTTCAAGTCAAATTCGCGAGTTTTGCGTGTCCGATTCTTGCGCGGACCATAACTTTTGATCCAAAGCTCCAAATTGAAATCTGAAAGTTGCTGTGGACTCGTCGTTAAGAGGAGAACATACACGAAGTGAAAAGAGAAATTTTTATCTAGTATTGAGAGAGAAATTGATAGAGAGGTGGTTAGGATTTGGCCTCGCGCCGAGAGGCATAGAGGGCACCTCAGGCCTTGATTTTCACTCAGAAGCTTCGCCTAGAGGAGAGGAGGACGCACCAGAATTTTAGAGTAAAAGGAGTTCAATTGGAGGAGGAATCAATGAAATAACGCCACCGGCACTGTTCATACGCGTGATTACGGCTGTAATTTCTATTACAGCTGTGTTGTAACATCTATTCTCTCCTTCTTTTTTATTTTTTACGCTTTGAAACTATGGTTGATTGTATTTCTTTCTCCATGTAAGCTTAAACATATTTTGGGACATGGGTGTAATCCCTTTGATTTTATATGATTAGATAACTTTTTATTTCGTCAAGATAATTTTGCCATGATAATTTTACCTATGTGATTATTGGTCTAAATTTCTCCTTATTTTACTTCTTGTCATCATGTTTAGAGTTATCGCAATAAGGACCGAAAGGTGACTTGCTTGAGAATTGAAACCCAAAAATTTAAAAATGGGAACTCACCGTAAGACATTAGGTTAAAGTTCTTATTTCTTTATTTTAGTGACGTGATTGCCATGTTGATAATTATGAACCTAGGATTAAGTTAGTGTGTCAAACGTGGAGATCTTGCACGAAAGTGAGGATCAGAATGTTGGAGAACCATAGGTAGAACTTGTGTTGACTCTCGGATGCACGAAAGTGATCCTTGAGATTCTGCTCGAGACAATCAACTTAGAATTCGGATGCACGAAAGTGATCTTTGAATTATTTGATTGATGATTTACTTATCTTTAGCGTTGGGATAAATATTGCGCGAAAGCGAAGATTGATCCCTGCATGATTGTCTGCCCGAAAATGAGATGATCCCTTTATGAAGTAAATTAAGTCTTTATCATGATAAGATTAGTCTGACGACCCTTTATTTATGTCTAGTCATTGAAATTAAGGTGGATGAAACCCTAGTCCCAGTTTTCTCTCTGTGATTATCTCTTTAGCATATTCTTTGCATAGTGATTTCTATCATATTCGGCTTGCTTAGCTAGTGAGAAAATATCTATTTGGTACTTAACAATAACGTCTCTATGGTTCGATATCTTTCTTTATTACTTCGAGTATCCGTGCACTTGCAGATCATAATATCATGCAACTCTACCACCTTCATTCTGGGGTCATGCACTTGAGATAGCTTCTCTGATACAGAATAATGTTCCATCTAAGTGTGTCTCCAAGATACCATACGAGGTATGGAGTGGGAGACGTCCTAACCTCTCTTTTATCTGGATCAGGGGATGTGATACTTATGTCAAACGTCAGGATTCTAGCAAGCTAGATCCTAGATCTGATAAATGTATCTTTGTGGGGTATCCTAAGGAAACTAAAGGATACTACTTCTATGTTCCCACCGAGAACAAGGTTTTTGTTGCTCTTAGTGCTATCTTTCTAGAGAAAGAATTTCTCATGAAAGAAGTCAGTGGGAGTAAGTTTGACTACGACGAGGTCCATGTGCAACCAGAAGACAAATAGATGGAACCTGAGCCACTTGCACCGGTTGCCAGGCAACCTGAGACTCAGACACAAGTCCCATGTAGATCTGGGAGGATTCGTCGTGCACTTGAGAGGTATGGGTCACTACCGACCCAACACAAAATGATCTTCATCATTGAGGATGAACCCATAACCTATGATGAGGCGGTTAGTGGACCGAACTCCGAGAGATGGCTTGAGGCCATGCGGTACGAGATAGATTCCATGTCAGCTAACCAAGTCTGGGATTTGGTTGAGCTACCTGATGGGTAAAACCCATAGGGTGCAAATGGGTCATCAAAAGGAAGACTGACATGGATGGCAACATAGTTACCTACAAAGGTAGACTAGTGGCTGAAGGATTCAGACAGGTCCACGGAGTGGACTATGATCAAACCTTTTTGCCAGTTGCCATGATTAAATCCATTCAGATTCTACTTGCTATACCTACATTTCATGATTATGAGATATGGTAGTTGGATTATGTGAATATGACACAACCTGATGGATTCATCCAACCTACAGATACAAGTAAGGTCTGCAAGTTAAAGAAATCCATTTATGGATTAAAACAAGCATCCCGAAGTTAGAATCTTCGGTTTGTGAACCTGAGAGAGATTATGGCTTTATCAAAAGCGAAGATGACGCCTATGTATACAGAAAATTCAGTGGGAGATTGGTGACTTTTCTGGTCTTGTATGTCGATGACATACTACTCATTGGAAACGACATCCCTATTCTTCATTCTATGAAGACATGGTTAGGGAAATATTTCGAAATAAAAGACTTAGGGGAGGCCGTCTATATTCTAGGTGTCAAGATCCACCGGGATAGATCCAAGAGGCTCTTCGCACTTAGTCAGAGTACCTACATTGATAAGGTCTTAGAAAGGTTCTATATGGAGCAATCCAAAGGAGGATACCTACCAATAAGACATGACCTTACTCTCTCAAGGAGCCAGTGTCCTACTACTGATGAGTCATTCTAGTCTGATCGTGACAACTATAGATCACAGGCCTGCTATGTGTTCAAATTAAATAGAGGCGTTGTTTCAAGCAGTCCACCATAGCTGATTCAACAATAGAGCCCGAGTATGTTGTTACTTCTGAGGCAGCCAAAGAAGCTGTTTGGATAAGGAAGTTCATATCTGACCTTCAAGTGGTTCCAACTACTGTGGATCCCATTGAGCTCTACTATGACAACAATGGAACCATTACACCGGCAAAGGAACCACGGTCTCATCAAAGGTCCAAACACATACTTATGAGATTTCACCTAATCAGATAAATTATTAATCGAGGTGATGTCAAGATTAGCAGAGTTGATACTGAGAACAATCTAGCAGATCCACTGACCAAGGCTTTGGCATAGCAGAAGCATGATGGTCATGCCAGGGATATGGGGTTGAGAATCCTGAATGATGACATGCAAATATATGATATATCGCGGCTTAATTTTATCATTATTTCAGAGTAAAATGCATGCTTTACCTCATTTATGCACTTAAATGCTTCATATTATTCAGAACCTTCACTTTTTGCTTTGTTTTATTGAAACATACGTATTTTGCCTCAAAATTGGTGGAATTTGGAAGATCTGAAGAAATGAGATGATTCCTCATGATAAGACGAAGCTACACGTGAAATTTCAGCCCAATCGGAGTCCTCCACGCTCTTCACGGTCATGGGTGTGTATCCATGCACGGCCATGCATGAGCTGACTAGCCCAAACTATGATGAGACATTCACGGGCATGGATGTTCATCCAAGCATGGTCCGTGCATCCATGCACGGCCATGTACCGTTCTGTGCAATTTCGACAGGCGTCCGGTTTTTCGCCCATAACTTTCTATTTTGGTAGTGGAATTGAACGAAATTTTAGGGAGACCTTCCTAACTCACACACAAACGTTTTGGGACTGGAATCATTGGATTTGATCAAGCAGTTGAGGAGAATGAAGTGAAACGGTAACCACCTAGGGTTTGGGGCGATTTTTTGGGCGACAACACTGTTCCGGCGCGATTCTTCCACCGTTCCGACGTGGATCTTGATGCAGGACCTTCTTCCATCAAGGATCTACCCTCCCCTTTGTTTTGATTTCATTTTCATGAGAGATTTGATGTGTTTCATGATGTATACGATAGCGTAAACTCTCCTTTCGGGGTTTGGTTGTAGCCCACTATATGAATGTTGAATATTATGACTTGATCTATATATTTCTCCACTTATGTTTGTTCTTATTCATGCCTAGGAAGTTTTCACTCATGTTTATGTACTGGCCATATGTATGCATATTTTAGATGCTGTGGGAAGGACTGAGAGGTGAACCACAGTCATCAAAATACCTTAGACTGGAATGGTGATTTCTTTTGGCAAAAGCACTCGAAATCACTCGAGGAAGCCTAATCCTTCATATAACCCATTGGATCCGCTTAACCTAGTAAGCCACGAGAGTATGAGACTTGGGTTAAGTCGGATATCGGACCGTGTCTTCAGAGGGAGCGTGTCTGTACCCTAGGAAGGATTACCTTGAAAACTTAGATAAAACTCGATTAGAACATCAAACCTTAATATTTCTTCATGTTTCAGTGCAGTGAAACCCGATACCCCGATTCTCTCTCAGAGACTTAAAACCCCGTTTGTTTTGCTCTCTACTCTGCTTAATTTTAGCTTGATTTTAGTTTGCTTTAGTCTAATCTCTTGCACTAGGATATTAGCCATTTCTCCATTAACCATTAACCTAGTTATTAGTTGACTGATTAGTTAAAACTTGACCCCTAGTCCTCGTAGGATTGATACTTATTATATTACGTGATAGACCATGCACTTGCGGTAGCAGCCGTTCAAGCCCTATCAAGTTTTTGGCACCATTGTCGAGGACTAAGTTGCCAATATTAACATGATCAGGAGATTGATAGACTAGGTTTAGTTAGATTTTATTTGCCTTTTTATTCTGTTCATTTGATTTTTGTTTTTAGTTGTAATTTTTGTTTGGTGCGGTGCTACTAATCTCTTTTGTTCAAGGTACTTATTTATGCCTAGGAATACTGTGTGAACAGGGGAACTTGTACCTGGAGATCTAGAGATAGAGCGTACTTTCTGTATGGTCAGCATAAATTTGAAAAGATTAAAGCATGAAGGACAATTTTCTGACTGTCAGACAATGGAAGCAAATGCGAATCACTCTCTAAAGGACTTTGCAGCACCCACCATCTCTGGTGTGCACTCGAGTATATCATGTTCGGCTATCGAAGCTAACAACTTCGAGATAAAAGCCGTTACTTGTACAAATGGTGCAACAGAACCAATCCAGTGGAGCAGCCACTGACGATCCTAACCTCCACTTGTCTACTTTTTTAGAATGCTGCAACACATTAAAGATTAATGGTGCTCATCCTGATGCTATCAAATTAAGACTGTTGTCTTTTTCACTCAGGGATCGAGCTAGGGCGTTGTTGCAGTCTTTACCGCATGCCTCTATTACAATGTGGGAACAGCTGTCTTAAGCTTTTCTATCAAAATATTTCCCACCGAGCAAAACAGCCCAACTCAGAAATCAAATCACCAACTTTGCCCAACGAGAAGGAGAGTCCCTATATAAAGCATGGGATCGGTTCAAAGAACTATTGAAGATGTGCCCGCACCATAGTCTATAGAAATGGGCGATCATTCACACCTTGTACAGTGGATTGCTATACTAGACCAGACTTTCTATAGATGATGCTGCTAGTGGGGCACTAATGAACAAGAACTATGATGAAGCGATGGAGTTAATTGAGGACATGGCCCTCAACCATTATCAGTGGTCAAGAGTGAGGAGTCAACAAGTTCGAAGTTTTGGGAAGTTTGATATGAACGTGATTAACTCCCTAGTAGCAAAAGTAGATTCACTTTCTTCGAAGTTTGACTCTATCAATGTTTCTATTTCTAATTCTATGACTTGTGATGTTTGTGGAATAACAGGACATTCCTCTGATGATTGCCACATTTTGAATGTTCCCTCTAAACAAGTCCATGCTATTAGGAATTTCAAGAATCAGAATGACCCTTTCTTCAACACATACAATCCAAGATGGATAAATCATCCCAATTTCTCCTACATGTTAAATCAAGGGCAAGTCCCTCCTTCAAACTTTTATAATCAGAATTTCTCTTCTAATTTCAGGCCACCTCCTGGAATATAACATCCATCTACCAATCAAAGACAACAAGATCCTCCTTAGAAATGCAGATTAGAGTCGATGTTGGAAAATTTCATGGCGAGTCAAATGAAGCACAACGATTCAATAAGTGAACAAATTTGCTAGTTGAATATGAAGGTGGACTCTATTTCCACTTACTTGAAAATAATGGAAAACTAGATCACACAACTGGATCAAAGAACCAGTTCGCTCCAAGAGAGAATCCTATCCAATAAGCGAAAGATTGGATATGAAGGTGGACTCTATTTCCACAAATTTGCTAGTTGAATATGAAGGTGGACTCTATTTCCACTTACTTAAAAAAACTCTATATCAGTATTCCTTTTACTGACACTCTTTCACAAATGCCAGCATACGCTATGTTTTTAAAGGAAATCCTATCCAATAAGCGAAAGATTGAGAAGCAAGGAACAGTTGCCCTAATTGAAGAATGCAGTGCCATCCTCCAAAATAAGCTTCCAACCAAACTCAAAGATCCAGGGAGTTTTTCCATTCCATGTCAAATTGGAAATATGCCTTTTGATAGAGCTCTATGTGATTTAGGAGCTAGCGTTAACTTAATTCCATTGTCTATCTGTAGGAAGTTAGGTATGGGCGAAATGAAACCCACCTCTATATCCCTTCAGCTAGCCAACTGAACAGTGCGCCGACCAGTTGGAATCATTGAAGATGTACCAATAAAGGTTGGAGAATTCTTCATCCCTGTAGATTTCGTGGTGCTAGAGATGGAGGAGGATACTCGACTACCCATCATCTTGGGGTGCCCCTTCCTCGTCACTGCTGGTGCCGTTATCGATGTGAAAAATGTGAAATTGGCGCTGAACGTTGGTGTGGAGGAGTTAGAATTTGACTTGTCTTCTACCCTGAAAAAGCCATCTTTTGTAGGGGTTTGTTGTGACATGAAAACGATGGAGGACAATATTGAGCTCACTTCACCAACCATCGAGGAGACTTTCGATGTCTGTCTGCTGAGTGATGAACACAAGATTGATACTGATGAACCTTAGGACCAAGTGAAAAGTTTGGGGACTGCCAACACTGAGAGATTCAGAAGACCGTAGTTTGAGAGTCTTTGAGAGGTTAAGTCTAGCCCTTCTGCAAAGAAGGAGTTAGGATTTAAACCCCTTCCGGACAATCTCAAATATGAGTTTCTTAATACTAACTCCAATCGTCATGTGATAATTAGTGCTGATCTGAATGTAGAGGAGACTAAGAAGCTACTAAAAGAATTTCACCTCCATAAACAGGTAATTGGATATTCATTAAAAGATATCAAAGGAATTAATCCTTCGTTCTGCATGCACAGGATCTTTTTGGAGAGCGACAGTAAAGCCTCTGTGGAGTTCCAACACCGTTTGAATCCAAATATGAAACAAGTGGTCAAGAAAGAGATTTTGAAACTACTTGATGCTGGTGTCATCTGCCCAATATCAGATAGCGAATGGGTAAGTCCGGTGCGCGTTGTGCCGAAGAAGGGTGGAGTCACTGTAGTCAAGAATGAGAACAACGAGCTTATCCCTACTCGCACTATGACTGGATAGCGCATGTGCATCGACTGTAGGAAGCTAAACAAAGCCACGCGCAAGGACCACTACCCACTTCCATTTATCGACCAAATGCTGGAGCGACTGGCAAAGAATTCTCACTTATGTTTCCTTGATGGCATCTCAGGATTTTTCCAGATCCCTATTCATCTGGAAGACTAGGAGAGGACTACCTTCACCTGTCCTTATGGGACATTTGCTTACCGCCAAATGCCGTTTGGGCTGTGCAACCCCCCAGCTATATTTCAAAGATGCATGGCTTTAATTTTCTTTGATTTTATAGAAACTATAATGGATGATTTCATGGACAATTTCACAGTTTATGGTACTTCATTTGACGTTTGCTTGGCTAACCTTATCTTAAACTGGGAGAAGTGCCATGTTATGGTACGAGAAGGGATAGTGCTTAGACACCTAATCTCATAACGCGGCATCGAGGTCGACCGGTCCAAAGGAGATGCCATTGAAAAGATGCCACCACCTTCATCTGAAAGGCGAGTCCAAAGTTTTCTTGGGCATGCCAGCTTTTACCGTCATTTTATAAAAAAACTTTTCTAAAATCGCTAGGCCATTGACTAATTTGCTCAATAAAGATGTTCCTTTCTCTTTTGATCAGGACTGCAAGGCATCATTTGAAAAATTGAAGAAAGCATTGACCTTAGCTACCATCATGCAGCCACCAGACTGGTCACTCCCGTTCGAGGTTATGTGCGACACTAGCAACTTCGCAGTCGGGGCAGTTCTAGGACGACGGGAGGACAACGAGCTACACACAATCTATTATGCTAGTCAGACGTTGAACGAGGCTCAAATCAACTACGCTCCTACGGAAAAGGAGCTCCTTGCTCTTATATTTGCTTTTGACAAATTTAGATCCTATGTCGTTGATTCAAAAGCGATTATTTACACTAACCACGCAGCTATTAGGTATCTCCTGGCTAAGAAAGACACGAAGCCAAGATTAATTCGTTGGATCCTCTTGCTTCAGGAATTTGATCTGAAAATCCGCGATAAGAAAGGCTCAGAGAACTTAGTGGCTGATCACTTATCACGATTACCAAATGATGAAAAAGAAGAAAAGGACTGCTGAGACATTAATGATTATTTCCCTGATGAACAGCTCTTAGCTCTAACAAGAATCGAAGCACCCTAGTATGCTGACTTTGTTAATTATTTAGTATTTGATATCATTCCCTTTGATCTTCATGGTAGCAATAGAAGCGATTTTTGCATGACGTCAAACACTATTATTGGGATGATCCCCTCTTATTTCAACGATGTGCTGATGGGCTTTTCCGACGCTGCATACCCTAAGAGGAAGTCTAGGATGTCTTATATCATTGTCACTCATCTCCTTACAGAGGCCACGTAAGTGCTTCAAAGACGGCCTTTAAAATGTTACAATCCGGACTTTACTAGCCCACTATGTTTCGGCATGCCTGACGATTCATCACCCGTTGTGACCAGTGTCAGCGGTCAGGGAACATCTCCAAACGAGATGAATTACCATTAAATAGCATCCTGGTGCTAGAGATGTTCGACGTATGAGGAATAGACTTCATGAGACCATTCCCATCATCTTATGGACATCAATTCATATTGGTAGCTGTGGATTACGTTTCTAAGTGGGTGGAGGCCTCTACTGAACACACATATGATACGAAGGCGGTAACCAGGATGCTTAAGCGCACCATTTTCCCTAGATTTGGTGTACCATGAGTATTGATCAGCGATGGGGGATCTCATTTTTTGAGTCACAAGTTAGCCTCCTTGTTGAAGAAATATGGCGTAACCCACAAAGTTGTAAACCCTTATCATCCACAGACTAGTGGGCAGGTAGAAGTCTCTAACAGATAAATAAAGAACATCCTGCAAAATACAGTCAACTTCTCACGAACTGATTGGTCAATGAAGCTAGATGATGCACTTTGGGCTTATAGGACAACCTTCAAGACCCCATTGGTCAATGAAGCTAGATGATGTCATTTGCCGGTTGAAGTCGAGCACAGAGCCTATTGGGCAATCCAAAAACTGAACTATGACCTCCAAAGTGCCGGTGAAAAAAGAAAGCGTCAACTCAATGAACTGGATGAAGTCCGTCTCTCTACCTATCAAAACGCGAAGATCTATAAAGAATGAACAAAGAGATGGCATGATCAGCATATAGTCATAAAGAATTTTCATGTGGGAGATCAAGTTCTTCTCTTCAACTCTCGTCTGAAACTCTTTCTTGGAAAATTGAGGACTCGATGGTCTGGGCCATTCATTGTAAAAAAGATCTTTCCACATGGAGCTGTTGAAATATGGAGCCAAAGAACGGGGAATTTTAAAGTAAACGGCCAACGATTGAAACTCTACTTCAAACATGATATCATCGACAAGGGCCTCTCTTTGCATATCTCTGATCCCCCACCACCTGACCCACCATGAGCATCACGATGGTCAAGTTATTGACCTTAAAGGAGCGCTTGTTGGGAGGCAACCCAACCTCTTGTTCACTCTTTTACTTTCTTATTTCTTTTCCTCATTTAGACATTGTTATTTTTCAGTTTTTATTTCATATTCGTGCTCTCTAAGCTGTACCATGCTGATGAAATTTTTTTTGGATTTTTCAGGAATCACCAAGCCATGCACGGTCGCAGTCGTGCATCCTTGCATGGTCGTGATAGGGTTCCGCAAGTGCACGGAATTATCTAAGTAATAAAAATATCGATCCACAGAGACCTTATTGTTAATTACCAAATAATTGTTTTCTTGCTAGCTAAGTAAACCGAATATGATGAAAGTAAGCAGTATAGCTAACACGAAGGATAATCAGAGAGATAAACATGGGACCAGGGTTTCATCCACCTTGATTTCAATGATAAGATATAAATAAAAGGTTCGTCAATCAAATCTTGCTATGATAAAGACATAATTTACTTCATAAAAGGATTATCTCACTTTCGTGTAGACAATCACGCAAGGACCAATACTTACTCTCGCGCAAGATCTATCCCAACGCTGCGGATAAGTAAACCATCAATAAATAACTCAAGAATCACTTTTGTGCATCCGAATTCTAAGTTGATCATTACAAGTGGAGCCTCAAGGATCACTTTCGTGCATCCGAAACTCAACACAAGTTTTACTTAAGGCTTTCCAACGGATCGTTACTCACTATCGCGCAATAACTATTAATGTTTATAACATTAATTAAATCCTAAATTGATATTATCAAACATGGCAATAAATCTACTAGAATAGAACAAATTGGATCTAACCTAAGGAAGGGATCTCAACATGCAATTTTAGGCTTCCAAGTTCTCAAGCAAATCACCTTTCAGTGTCATTGCAAAAACTCTAAAGCATGGATAATAACATAGATCTATGGAAAATTAAAGACAATTCACCACAAAAGTAGAATTATCACAACAAAGATTATTATGACGAAAGAGAAGAATTATCTAATCATTAAAATTCAAAGGGATTACACCCCATGTCCCAAAAGAGTATTAAGCTTGCATGGAGAAAGAGATACAATAAATCATGGTCTTAGAATGATCAGAAAATGAAAGGAAAGGAGAAACAACGTTACAACACGGCTGTAAAAGAGTTTACAGCCGTAATTTGCTTCGATCAACATCGCTGTCACCGCTGTTTTGCTGATTTCTCCTCTGATCGGACTCCAAATGCTATGAAACTTCTTTGGTTTCTTACTCTCTCCTAGGCAAAGCTTCTGAGTGAAAATCGCGGCATAAGGTGCCCTCTACGCCTCTCGGTGTGAGGCCAAACTCTAGCCACCTCTCTGGCGATTTCTCTCTGGATACGTGATAAAAGTCTCTACTTTCGGTGCTTGGGTCTTCTCCTCTAAAATACGAAGCGGTAGCAACTTTCATATCTCAATTTGGAGCTCTGGATCAAAAGTTATGGCCTGAACAAGTTTTAGCCGTGAAAAACTCACGATTTTGACTAGAAATTACGGCCGTGTAATAGTTCACGGCAGTGCCGTAAAATTGGTCGAGGTTTCTGATCTGATGTCATCTAGAAAATACGGCCCATAAACTAGTTTATGGCACTGCCGTAAAATCCAATAAAGTTTCTGTTCTGAAGTGCTCCAAAGTACGGTACCGTAATATCTTTTACGGCGGTGCCGTAAAATCCGAAAATCTTTCTGGTTGCAAACTCCTCAAAATACGGCAGGGCTCGGATTTTACGGTAGCGTCCAAAATTATGGTACCGTAAAATGGATTACGACACTGTCGTAATTTGCTGAGTTGCTCCATTTTGCATGAAATTCCTTGGGAGATCTGTTCTTGATGATGTAAATTCTTTTATGTGTTTGATTTTGCTTGAAAACTCTTTGAAACAGTGTCTTTTTACCTGAAAATGATGAAAAACCAAAATAGAAATAAACTTTACAATATTTGATAAATTCAACATAAAAATAAGCAAAAAGATCCTCAGTTTAGCATGAAAAGATACATAAAATGACACAAAATATACTATATATTTTGGTGTCATCAAAATACATAAGGCTCAAACTTTGCTTGTCCTCAAGCAAAAATCAAAAATTGATTAAAAGAATAACCTTTTCATGCTTAATAAATTTCTAAAATACAATCATCAATGAACAATTCCATATATTGATTTATAAAACTTCAAGTAAACATATCATTCTTAGAATTCAACCCTCTAGATCCACAACTCAATCAAATAAAACTTTGCAACTTGTATAATAAATAGAATTTTCAATCTCATGATTGCAGTTTTCACTTCAAATCTATTATGCTTTTGTTTACAGGAATTAGGTTTCCAATATCTTTTTCCATACATGATTTTTTTTTGTATTTTGTTTGTTTTGGTGAAGAAGCCATGTACCCACTTAGATACACACTTTTTATTTTTTACTTCAACTCTTGTCTTTGGTACCACTGTCAATTTTACACAGTGCCAAATAGAGGAGTCTTATTATTTTTCACTCTCATTATTTTATGGATCTTGGATTCTTCCTTCCCATCAAATAGCAAAATAGACTAAACATCTACTAGATTGATCAATTGACATCAACTCACAAATCATACTCATATGCTCATTTTATTTAAAGGAATAGTTTCACCTTTAGATCTTATTCATCAAATAACACATATACCCAAAATTTCATGGATCAACCAATGTCAAATTTCAAAAATAGATATGCATTGAAGAAATAAATATAACATGATAGGGTTTTTCTCTAATCACAAGTATAAATACTCACATCATCAAGGAAGATATTTTATCAATAGAAATTTTATCAATAAATCATGTCATCATATAGTAGAAAGTGGATCATATGCTTTCATCAATTTTAATAACAAATTTGAATTATACCATCATCAAAACAATGAGTTCCATATATCCATAAAATCATTTTTCATGAAAAAAACCAATAAGTAGTATAAATATGATAAAGTCAAAGATGCACTATAAGAAATTGTCATTAATAAGAGAGTGCAAGTGATACTCACAAAACTATATAGATCATGCTCAATCATTGTCAGGCCAATGCAGCAGGGTCCAAAGATGTGCCTTTTGAAAATTTTCTGCAAAATTTAAGGTACATAAGGCTCACATAAGACTCAGATAAAAAACAGTCTTAAAATAATAATGATAAAAATAAATTTCTCAAAGAAGAATCAGAGACGTTGCCGGAGGTCTGAAGAGTGCTGGTGGAAAAAGCTGAGAAGTAGAGGTGGAATAGATGCTAGGTGAAAAGCTGCTGTCAATGATGATGATGCCGACAGTTGAGTGAGTAATCTCTAGTGGCCTGCTAGAGATCACAGTCCTAGAGGTGAGATCGTCAGCCGGTGGGTGTGAGAGATAGCACTGCAAAAATAAAAAATTAGTCATTAATAAATATTCTACTGCTTAAATAAATAAAATCAATAGAATAAAGAGGTAGTAGAAGAAGTAAGAGTCAGCATAAGGTATGATCCAGTGTCGACGGCTGGATACAGTGATGTCAGAGATAGATGCAGTGGTGGCTAGAGGTGGAAGACAGTTGCTCTTGAAGATTTTCTGAATTTGGCTGCAAAATAAGCAATAACTGGTAGAAAGCAAACTGTGTAGTTTTTGAATTTTTTTATGAAAAGTAGCCATACCCTAGAATAAAATTTAATGATCTAAATAGAAAATGGACAGAACCATGAAATAGAATAAGATATATTCTTTTCATAAGTATAAAAATCAAAGGATCAAAATCTATCAGTAATTTAGGGCATCAGCAGAAAGAAGGCTACTCAGATTACAAAACTGTAAAAACTGCAAAAACTGCACAAAAGTTAATCAAATTCAAAAAGTTGCTATGTGTCCTAGAATGATCGAAAAATATATTCATGAAAATAACTATTCCATGAGATACAACGACACACGAACTTCATATTCCAAGTGAAAAATCTGGGTTTCAAGTCACCGAAACATCTTAAAAAGTGGCAGCGAAAGTGCTAGTCATAACAGTCAGAAAAAAAACTGCTGCAAAAATTAATCATAATCAAAAAGTTGCTATATGTTTTAGAGAGATCCATGAACTTTAAAATTTAGAAAAAATATCCTGATGATAGAAAAAGATGAGTACTTCAATGTTGTGCCAAAGAGCAAAAATTTTCTCAACCCAGTTTCTTAATATTAATGCGAGAAAACACCTACTCAATAAGTAGAAAGCAGCTTTAAAATATGGTACCGTAAAAGGCCTTACAGCAGTGCCACATTTTTCAAAGAACTCTCAGGAAAGAAATAACTCAAAAATACAGTACCGTGAACAATATTACGGTAGTGTCATAAAATACCAAAAACTCTCGGGTGTAAATCAAACCAAAAATACGGTACCGTAAAGAAGATTACGGCAGTGCCGTATTTTGCAAAAAAATTTATTCTCACGGCAAAACAAAAAGAAAATTTAATCCTATAAATTAACTAAAATAAAAGCAAATAAACTAAGCAAAAGTGCTTGGGTTGCCTCCCAAGAAGCACTAATTTTAGGTCCATAGCTTGACCAAAAGTGAATATCATGGTGAAGCAGGTGAATCAATTCCAAAGTAAAGAGCAAATAATTTTCTGCATTTCCTTTGTCCTAAAAGTTTATCCACTAATCAAAAAATCCAGAAATTCATATAAATCACAATCAAAGTGGCTTTCTTAAATATGCAGAAATTAAAATCATACTTCTCAAATCCACTTAAAGAAATCTTTATGATCTTCCTATGTTTATCAAAAAGCAAAATCATAAGTCCTTTCTTCAGATTAATATTTTCAAAAGCAATAAAAGTAGTACTTTGATCAAAATAATCAAGCATTGGATAATCATAATAATGTTTATGTCTTTCATTAGATTCCTCAGTAAAACATAATTTTTCAAATAAACCACAAGATTCAACAGTAGACATGGGCAACATATCAACATGGTGAGATTCATCAATTTTCACAATATTCAAATCATCTACAGATTCTTCATGCACTTCATCAAACAATTTATCAATTTCAAAATCATCATTAAAGTGAAGATGAGACTCTTCAAAATTAATTTTCTCATGCTTCCCCACAAATAATTCATCATCAGAAGAGTCAAAATCAGAATCATATGAAAAAGAAGTAATAGAATCAGAGTTAACCACAAGAGATTTATCATTAATTTCCAAAATATCACCAAAATCAAAGTGGGGCTCATCAATGTCTATAATTTTCAACCCTTTATCAAACTCATCAGATTCAACCATAAATGATACAACATCAAAAGAATCAATTCCATCAAAAGAGGGTTTTTCAATTTCAATTTCTTCAATCTTTTCCACAATTAAATTATCAGAAGAATCAATTTTACAATCATCAAAATCAGAGTGATATTCATGAATATTCAGATAAGGCTCAATCTCAAAACAATCATGATCACAGGGGGAGTTTTGTAAATCAAGCTTTTCTGTTTTGAACTCAAATAAACAATCATGCTGTGCAATCTGGGTTTCTAGCAATTCAGTACTAATAGTCAAAGATTGATGATTTTCCCATCTAGAATACAATTCAGCAGATTCTTTCAATGATAAATTGGGATTTAAAAATGGACAATCAGAGGAATAATGATCAAAATATCCAAAAATATCACATCTAATAGAATCATCATGATCATCTTGATACCATGGTGAATTAGGATTTGCATGATTAAATTGGCAATCAGAAGTATAATGATTAGAAGACTTACAAATATTACATGAAACAATATGAGAGTGTAATTCCCATATTTTTCCAAGAGTCGTCTGTGAATAATCTTTATGCTCACCTTGAGGCATGTATCCCTTACTTCTTTTAGAAGCTCATGAATTTTGATAAAAAGACATATTTACCAAATCTATCAGCAGTAGAGAGATAATCCAATTGTGTTGAGTTTCGGATGCACGAAAGTGACCCTTGAGGCTCCACTTGTGATGATCAACTTAGAATTCGGATGCACGAAAGTGATCCTTGAGTTCTTTGTTGATGGTTTACTTATCTGCAGCATTGGGACAAATCTTGCGCGAAAACAAGGATTGGTCCCTGCATGATTGTCTGCACGAAAGTGAGATAATCTTTTTATGAAGTAAATTAGGTCTTTATCATAGCAAGATTTGATTGACGAACCTTTTATTATATCTAATCATTGAAGTTAAGGTGGGTGAAACCCTAGTCCAATGTATCCCTCTTTGATTATCCCTTATTTTGCGTGCTTTCCTATTGTTTACTCGCATCATACTCGATTGCTTAGCTAGTGAGAATACAATTATTTGGTACTTAACACGTAGGTCTCTGTGGATCCATATTTTTATTACTTCAAAAATTCCGTGCACTTGCGGAATCCTATCATGTTTTTGGCGCCATTGCCGGGGACCTTAGTTTTGTTAATATCAAAATAGTTGTTAGTATTGCTAGACTAAGTTTTATTTGTTTTAGATTTAACTTTGTTTTTTCTTTTTGCAGGTTTTTGATTTTCACAGTTGTGACAGAACTGAGAATTTTTGAACATTTATAACATTAATTAAATCCTAAATCGATATTATCAAACAAGGCAATAAATCTACTAGAATAGATCAAATTGGATCTAACCTAAGGAAGGGATCTCAATATGCAATTCTAGGGTTCAAAGTTCTCAAGCAAATCACCTTTTAGTCTCATTGCGAAAACTCTAAAGCATGGATAATAACATAGATCTATGGAAAATTAAAGACAATTCATCACAAAAGTAGAATTATCACAAGGAAGATTATTATGACAAAAGAGAAGAATTATCTAATCATTAAAATTCAAGGGGATTACACCCCATGTCCCAAAAGAGTATTAAGCTTGCATGGAGAAAGAGATACAATAAATCATGGTCTTAGAATGATCAGAAAACGAAAGGAAAGGAGAAACAACATTACAACACGGCTGTAAAAGAGTTTACAGCCGTAATTTACTTCGATGAACAGCGTTGTCACAGCTGTTTTGTTGATTTCTCCTCCGATCAAACTCCAAACGCTCTGAAACTTCTATGGTGTGTTCCTCTCCTCTAGGCGAAGCTTCTGAGTGAAAATCGCTGCCTAAGGTGCCCTCTACGCCTCTCGGCGTGAGGCCAAACCCTAGCCACCTCTCTGGTGATTGCTCTTCTTTCGGTACGTCTTATCCTCTTAAAGATGAAGCGGCAGCAACTTTCGGAACTCGATTTGGAGCTTTGGATCAAAAGTTATGGTCTGAACAAGTTTCAGCCACGGAAAACTTATGATTTTGACTAGAAATTACGGCCGTGTAATAGTTCAAGGCAGTGCCGTAAACTTGGTCGAGGTTTCTGATCTGATGTCATCTGAAAAATACGGCCCGTAAACTAGTTTACGACACTGCCATAAAATCCAGCAAAGTTTCTATTTTGAAGTGCTCCAAAATACGGTACCGTAATATCTTTTACGGCAGTGCCGTAAAATCCAAAAATCTTTCTGGTTGCAAGCTTCTCAAAATACGGCAGGGCTCGGATTTTACAGTAGCGTCCGAAATTACGGTACCGTAAAATGGATTATGGCACTACCGTAATTTGCTGAGTTGCTCCGTTTTGCATGAAATTTCTTGGGTGATCTCTTCTTGATGATGGTAATTCTTCTATGTGTTTGATTTTGCTTGAAAACTCCACGAAATAGTGCCTTTTTACCTAAAAATCATGAAAAATGAAAATAGAAGTAGACTTTGCATTATTTGATAATTTCAGCATAAAAATAAGCAAGAAGATCCTCATTTCAGCATGAAAAGATACATAAAATGATACAAACTATACTATATATTTTGGTGTCATCAGGTCGCAGCCGTGCATCCATGCACGGCCGTGCACGCTGTTAGTGTTTATGCACTAGGACTTCAGGATGGTCCATTGGGATATGTGTATCACATATAGTTGATATATGAGTTATCCTGGCATTGTCGTTGTTATGGAAGTTTGTACATCTGCGCATATGTATATTTGCATATACAATGTCCCTAAGAGATAGATTTCATCTAGTCTCTGTGTTTATCCCTAGTCGAGAATCATAGTGGATATGGGACAGCTATGATTCACTTGAGACTAGTATATGCCCTAGTTGAGCATGGGTTGCTAACGCAGATATATGGGTATATCAAGGGAGATATACTAGATCGACCCGCCATGAAGATTCATCTCGGTGTCATGATATGAATATCACAGTGACAGAGTTGTGCTTGCCCAAGACTATAGAGCATCAGTATCTCTATATAGTGATTGATGTACTTTGATGCAACCTAATGCTTCGCCGTAAAAGGGAAGTCATAACGGTTGTCATTCGGTATGTCATAAGCTGTATGAGAGATTCAATGTGCCAATAAAGGATTTGCCCCTTCCTTACGGGGAAGCTTGATTGTCCATGGCACCCCTATATGGATGACTGAAAGTGTATGGTCATACCCAGGTGAGAACTTTATTTCGTCATGCCATATTATTGGGATTAACAAGTGTGACACACTTGCCCAATCTAGAGATCCGTTGGCAAAAGGACAAAGCTGCACTTGTACTTTGTTGCAGTTTTAGGGGATGTCGATGATGACACTATTTTGATGACTTGGGTAGCAATGATGTACTGCTAGGTGCCACTCATTGCTTGTGATGATTTAGTCATCACCGCCAACGTCTGATGAACCTACAGTGTCGCACACCTTGACACTCGAGTTCTCATATTGATCGTTTAGTCCCTAATCGAATCATTGTGTGATTCAGATCTTTTTGCGGAACTGATGCATTGAGACTTTTATAGAGGAGATGATGTTTTATTTTAGTTCATGTTTGACCACTACTTGACTCTAGCGGACCACGTTTGACCTTTGTTGACCTGTGTTGTCTTAATGATTAGATAACTTTTTATCTTCGTCATAATAGTTTTATGATGATAATTTTACTTATGTGAATAATTGCACTTTGATTCTCCATAGATTGATGTTATTATTCTTGTTTTAGAGTTCTCGCAATAAGGACCGAAAGGTGGCTTGCTTGAGAACTTGTAACCCTAGAATTGCATGTTAGGAACTTTCCGTAAGAAATTAGGTTAGTTCTTAATTATTTGATTTTAGTGATCTGATTGCCATGATAGATAATTCGAATCTAGGATTGATTTATTGTGTCAAACGTGGAGATCTTGCACGAAAGTGAGGATCGGAACATTGGAGAACCATAAGTAGAACTTGTGTTGAGTCTGAGATGCACGAAAGTGATCCTTGAGATTTCACTCGAGACAATCAACTTAGAATTCGGATGCACGAAAGTGATATTTGAGTTCTTTGATTGATGATTTGCTTATCTTTAGCGTTGGGATAGATCTTGCGCGAAAGCGATGATTGATCCCTACATGATTGTCTACAGGAAAGTGAGATGATCCCTTTATGAAGTAAATTAAGTCTTTATCATGATAAGATTAATCTGACGACCTTTTATTTATGTATAGTCATTGAACTTAAGGTGGATGAAACCCTAGTCCCAATGTTTCTCTCTGATTATCTCTTTAGCATATTCTATGCATAGTTACTTCAATTAAATTTGGTTCGCTTAGCTACTGAGAAAATAATTATTTGGTACTTACACATAGGTCTCTGTGGGTTCAATATCTTTCTTTATTACTTCGAGTATCCGTGCACTTGCAGAGATAACAACAAGTGTGGTAACTCAACAAGTTTTTAGAGCCGTATTAGGGGGTGATAAGTCCCTGTGCGCCATACAATAAGTTTTGGTTGTGACATCAAAAATAAGTTTTGTTTACCTACTTGTTGGGATACAACAAGTTTTTGGCACCATTGCCGGGGACCTTGGTTTTGTTAATATCAAAATAGTTATTACTATTGCTAGGCTAGGTTTTATTTGTTTTAAATTTAACTTTGTTTTATGTTTTTGCAGATTTTGGATTTTTAGAAGTTGTGAAAGAACTGAGATTTTCAAAAATATGTGAATTTACTTGTGTTTTATTTCTTCTTTATTTTTTTGATATTCTGAAAAAAAAAGGTTTTATTTGATTGATTGGTGTTGGATTATCTTTCTGTTCTTTATAGATTTGAAGATATGTCTTATAACTCATGGGCAACTGAAAGAGGTGAAGTATACATGCCATATAAAGGTGATTCATCATGCACTCTTCAAGATAAGTTAGATTTTATCTCTCGTCAAATAGACACTTTAAATATGCATCCTGTTAAGACATCTTATTCTTCTATTAGTTGTGATATTTGTGGATGTTTTGATCATTATATTTCTGATTGCCAATTTTTAAATTCTCCATATTCAAATTCACCATGTTATCAAGATAATCAATATTACTCTAGATGGGAAAATCAAACTTCTTTTTATGAGGATTGCTCAAATCATGTTTCTGAACCAGATTTTGAGGATACTGAAGAATCTAGATTAGAATCTATGCTTGAGAAATTCATGACAAATCAAAACCAAATAATGACAAATCAAAATAAGGAAACTAAGGATCTTAAGGAAATAATTAGTCAGCTTGCTTATCAAGTAGAATCCTTAACTGCTAATACTGAAATGTTGGAAACCCAGTTAGCACAACAAGCATGTTTATTTGAGTTTGAAACTGAAGAAATTGATTTAGAAAATTCCCCCTCTGATTATGATTGTTTTGAGATTGAGCCTTATGTGAACATTAATGAATCTCACTCTGATTTTGATAATTGTGAAATTGATTCATTTGATAATTTATTTGTGGAAAAGTTTGAGGAAATTGAAATTTAAAAATGCTCTTTTGATAATATATTGTTTATGGTTAATTCTAATAAAGGATATGAGGGGACTGAGTTAGAAAAATCTTACTGTGATTTTGTTGATAATGTTGAAATTAATGAATTATTTGATTGTGAGCATGACGAACTTGAAAATGATTTAAAAAATACAAACATTGTTGAATCTCAATCTGATGCTTTGCCCATGTCCACTGATTTATTTGAAAAATTATGTTTTATTGAAGAATCTAAAGTGAGACAGAAAAATTATTTTGATGATCCAATGCTTATATCTTTTGATCAAAGTCTTATGGCAATTGAAGATTTAAATTTGAAGAAAGGACTTATGATTTTGCTCTCTGATAAATTTAGGAAGATCATTAAATATCCTTTATGTGAAATTGATAATTTTGATTTTGATTTCCGCATATTTAAGAAAGCCACATTGATTGTGATTTATATGAAATTCTGGATATTTGGATTAGTGGCTAAACTTTTTGGACAGCGGAAAAGAAAGAAATTGCATGCTATTTACTTTGGTACTGGTTCACCTACTTCACAATGAAATTTGATTTTTGGTCAAGCTATGGACCTAAAATTAGCGCTTCTTGGGAGGCAACCCAAGCATTATCACTTAGCTTAGTTTATTTTATTTTAGTTTATTTTTATAATTAATTTTTTATTCTCTTTTTGCAGGAAAATAAAATTTTCTGCAAAATACGGCACTGTCGTAATCTGTGTTACGGTGCCATAATTTCGGTCTGATTTGATCCCGAGAGTTTTTAGTCTTTTACGGCACAACCATAAGATATTTTACGGTGTCGTAATTTGGGGTAATTTTTGTACAGAAGGTTTCGTGTCCTTTACGGCAGTACCGTATGCTGTTTAACGGTACCGTATTTTAAAGCTGCATTCTTCTAATCTGTGTTTTCTCGCTATAATTTTAAGAAGCTAGGTTGTCATAATTTTTGATCTTTAGCACCATCACGAAGTACTCATCTTTGTTTATCATCTAGATATTTTTGCTAAATTTTAAAGTCCATGGATCAATCTAAAACACATAACATCTTTTCGATTCTGGTTAATTTCTGCAGCAGTTTTCTTTTGACTAATCTGATTAGCGTTTTTGCTGCAAGTTTTTAAAATGCTTTAATGACTTGAAACCCTGATTTTTCACCTGGAATATGAAGTTCATGTGTCATTCTATCTTGAGGATTAGTTGTTTTCATGAAAATATTTTCTGACATTTTTAAAACACATAGCAACTTTTGATTCTGAATAACTTTTGTGCAGTTTTTAATTTTGTAATCTGAGTAGCCTTTTTACTGTTGATACCCTAAATTCCTGATAGATTTTGATTCTTTGATTTTCATACATCTGAAAAGAACAAGTTTTATTTTATTACATGGTTCTGTCTATTTTCTTTTTGGATCATTAAATCTTATTCTTGGGTATAGCTACTTTTCTTAAAAAATTCACTGGCTGCACTATTTTCTTTCTACTTGTTAATGCTTCTTTTGCCTCCAGATCCATAAATCTTCGAAAGCAACTGTCTTACACCTCTAGCTACCACTGCATCTGCCTCTGACATCACTGTTTCCAGCTGTCGACAATGGATTATACCATCAGCATACTCTTACTTCTTCTACTGCCTCTATTTCCATTGATTTGATTTATTTATGTAGCAGACTCTTCATTAGTGACAGATTTTTGTTATCTATGCAGAATTACTTCTGGCACCCACGTACTGACGATCTCACCACCAGGACTGTAGTTTCTAGCAGGCCACTCGAGATTACTCACTCTATTATCGCCATCACCATCGTTGCTAACAGCTCTTCAACTAGCCTCTGTTCACCCTCTGCTTCTTGCCTGCTCGACTCTTTTCACCAGCACTCTTCTTCGGACCTCTAGTGATATCTCTGATTTTCCCTTGAGAAAATTATTTTTATCATTATTTTTTTAGAGACTATTTTTAGACTGAGCCTTATGTATCTTAAATTGTGTAGGAAAAATTTTCAAAAGGCACATCTTTGGACCTAGCAGCATCTGCCCCGACACTATTTTTGGTATGAGCCTTATGTATTTTTGGTCAGAACTTGCTATACAGTTTTGTGAGTATCGTTTGCACTCTCTTGTATTCATGATTATTTTATATGGTTACATCTTTGATTTGCTTTAGATATATCACTCACTAATATTTCTTCGATATGGTTATATGATGATATGCTTGTCCATAGTTCACTTTCTACTATCTTGTGGTGTGATTCTATTTTTTTAGAAAAGATTTTCATTGATAAATATCTTCCTTGATGATGAATAAACCAGTATTCACGATTAGAAAGAAACCTATCATGTCAGATTTATTTCTTCAATGCATATCTATCTTTTGAAATTTGACATTGGTTGATGTTAGCCCGGGAGGGAATCACTACAAGTTTGACACGCATGTACCGTGGACTAATCCTTGGTAACGGCACCAAACCTTGATGTTAAACCGCATGTGTACGGGTATACGAAGTAATAAAAAAAAGTATTGAATCCACAGAGACCTACGTTGTCGAATACTAAATAGTCGATTTCTATTTTGGTTTTTTATGTTTTTCAAGTAAAAAGGCACTATTTTAGGCGTTTTCAAGCAAAATCAAATACATGGAAGAGTTCTCATCAACAAGAGGAAGTCAACTAAGAAATTTCACGCAAATCGAAGCAAGCTAGCGAATTACGGTAGTGTCGTAATCTATTTTACGGTACCGTAATTCCACATGGTACCGTAAAATCCGAACACTGCCGTAATTTGTAAAGATTTCTGAACAGAAAGATTTCCCAATTTTACGATACCGGCCGTAAGCAATATTACGGTACCGTATTTTCTAGCCGTTTCAGAATAGAAAGTTGCCCTGAAATTACGACACCCGCCGTAAAGAATTACACGGGCCGTATTTTCTCGACGAATCCAACCAGAGAGCTCAGCTGATATTACGGCATGGGCTGTAAATTATTTTACGGGCAGTTTTTTCTGAGACAACATCGGTACAGAAGACTCAAGAGATTTTACGGCACCAGCCGTAAACAATTACACTGCTGTAAAACCCGTTTTGAATGCGATGCCCGGTTAGTTTTCATGCCCGATTTTTGCGGAGATTCTTGCGGGCGATCTAGGGCTTAATATTCGAAGTAGAAAGAAGCAAAGGGCGATCCAGGGCTTAATATTCGAAGCAGTAAGGAGAAATCTTGATCCATGCCGCCGCCGAGGGTTCCACCGCCGCGCTCGATCCAGACGATCTCTGGCCGTGATCTTTCTACCGAAGCTGCGCCTGGTGAAGGAGAGGATGTGCCAAAAGTTTCAGATCAAAAGAGATGAATTGGAGCATAAATCAGAGTAAGAAGAATCGCCACCGATTTCTTTGCAAATTACGGCTGTGAAATACTTCACAGCTGTGTCGTATTTTCTGAGAACTCTTTCTTTTGTTGAATCTCAATTTTCTGAAATTATGGAATTCTGTAATCTCTTCAC
>JANTFE010022968.1:6317-17525 GCA_027562315.1 Costus pulverulentus | reverse complement strand
ACAACCTGAATAATAACCATGCCTTTATAAACACAAAAGTTTATTACATGATACTTATACAATCCCAAGGCCTCAAACATTAGCCTTAAGGGCATACCCCAACAGTTTCCATCATTTGACTGTCAGAAAAGTTACCTTCAAGCATTAGTCTTTTCAGATTTCTTCTAACTAAACGGAAAGTGCGCTCTATCTTCGGATCTCCAGGTACAAGTTTCCCTATTCGGGCAGTGTTCCTGGGCATAAACAAGTACCTAGACAGAAAAGATTAGTAACACCGCACCAATAAAAAAGAAAAACTACAGCTAAAAATAAAACGCAAATAAACAAAATAAAAGGCAAATAAAATCTAACTAAACCTAGTCTATCGAACTTTTGATCATGTTAATATTGACAACCTAGTCCCCGGCAACGGCGCCAAAAACTTGATAGGGCTTAGACGGCTGCTACCGCAAGTGCACGGTCTATTGCGTAATAAAAAGATCGAACCCACATGGACTAGGGTCAAGTACTAACAAATCAGTCAATCGAGAGCTAGGTTGATGATTAATGGGAGAATTGTCTAATGTCCTAGAGCAAGTAATTAAACTAAGGTAGATTAAGAACAAGCAGCGCAGAGAGCAAAGCAAATAGGGTTTTGAGATTATGAGAGAGATTCGAGGTTTTAGGTTTCACCACACTGAAGCATGCATAAATATTAGGGTTTGACAATTTAAATAAAGTTTTATCTAAGTTCTCAAGGTATCCGTCTTAACTCAGATCTCCTACTCTCGTGGCTTACCGGGGTTAATACGGATCCATTGGGTTCTATGAAAGATTAGGGTTCCTTGGGTGATTTCTAGTGTTCTTGCAACACGAAATCACCGGTCTAGTCTGGGGGTTCCGATGGTCAAGGTTCACCTCTTAGTCCTTCCCTCGACATCTAAAGCATGCATACATATGACCAGTATGTAAACAAGAATTAAAACATCCTAAACATGAATAAGAACAAAGATAAATAGAGAAATATATGTGTCAAATCATAACATTCAACATTCATACAGTGGGCTACGCCCAAACCCCGAAAAGTAGGTTTACGCTAGTGTATACATCATGAAATACATCAAATATCTCAGGAAGATGATATCAAACCAAGGGAGAAGGTAGATCTCGGTTGGAAGAAGGCTCGGCGTGAAGATCTTCATCGGAACGGCAAAGAAATCTCGCCGGAATAGTGCTGTCGCCCTGAAATCGCCCCAAAACCCTAAGCTATCGCCGTTTTTCCTTGTTCTCTCTCGTTGCTTGATCAAATCCGATGATTTCAGTCCCAAAACGTTCGTGGCTCAGTTGGGAAGGTGCTCCCCAAATTTTGTCCAATCCCCAGCTCGGAATAGAAAGTTACAGGCAAAATACCGGACGCCTATCGTGCTATGCGTAACGATACACGGCCGTGCATGGGTGCACGGCCATGCCCGTGTACGGCTCGGTTAAGTGAATTCTGGTGACTTATGATGCACGACCGTGCATGGATGAACACCCATGGCTGTGTATGATGTAGAGGACTCCGATTGAGCTAAAAATTGGAGTATATCTCCATCTCATTATGGGAAATCGTCTCATACCTTTAGATTCTCCAAATTCCATTGATTTTGAGGCCAAAAACCTACATTTCATTAAAATAGAGAAAAAGTGAAGGTTCTGAAGAATATGAAGCATTTAAATAAATAAATGAGATGAAACATGCATTTTGCTCTAAAATAATAATAAAATTAGGTACCGAAATATCATATTTTTACATGTCATCAAATATACTGGATAGACCCGCTGTGAGGCAATGACTTGGTGTCACAAGTCATCCTCACAAGTGATATGAGATGCATTGATCCCTTGACTAGAGGTCATTGGTCATTCTATATGGTTAGGGATATGCTTTGATACAACCTAACACCTCGCCGTAGTTAGGAGGTAATAACAGTTGTCATTGAGAATGTCACAACCCATATGAGAAGGACAATGGACAGACAAAGGATTTGCCCCTCCCTAAGGGAAGCATGATATCCATGGAGATCCTCTATGGTACTATGAATGAAAGTGTATGGCCATACCCATGTGACAACCTGATTTAGTCATAGCCATGTGATTGGGTGAAAACAAGTGGTGACACACTTGTCCAATCGGATATCAGCTCGGCAAAGAGACTGTGATGCATCTGTACCTAATTACGATGATGGGGATGTCGATGTCGATATCCATTCCAAAGAACTGGGTAGCAGCGATGCACTGCTAGGTGCCACTCACTGCTTATGGTGACCTTTGGTCAGCACTGTGAGTGTCAGAGGAACCTACAGGGTCGCACACCTTGATGCAAGAGTTTTCATATTGATCGGGTAGCCTTTTGATTGAGTTATTGGATAACTCGAATCTATTTTGGAGATTTCATCAGCGCTAATGGGCCTGATGAGATGGAAGAAACTTATTAGGGCAAACTTTCATTTTTGGCATATTGACTAATTTAACCATGGTTAGCCTCATTTGACCTTGGATTAAATTGGATTGGATCCAATAACTTGGTTTATATGCATAATGGACTTTGGGCTAGGCCCATTGCTCAATTGGGCTCACTAATAAGTTGTAATGAAGAGCTAAGAGGATTAAAGGGTATAATGGGGAGGAATTAATGGCATAGGCACATGCAAGAATCCTAGTTGGACTAGGATTGGCGCCTAGTGCTAGGTTGGTATCTTTAGGAGGTTGATTTGGATTAGGAATTGGTCCCAATCACTTGAGATATTAATCTAGTTGTGATTGGCGCATGTGGGGGCTTAAATTAATCTATTAGAAGTCCTAATTGGATTAAGACTTACGCCCAAACCAAATTAGGCAAGCTCTCATGTTACCTTGACCTAGTCTTGGCGCATACATGAGAATTGTGCTTAATTGAAAATAGTTTGGGCACATGTGGCTGGTGCTTGTTTAGGTGAGTTATTAGCACATGTAATTAAGGATTTTAATCAAGTAATTAGATTAAACAAAACCCTAGATTAATGCCCTAATCGCCAACACTTTCCTAAGATACCCTAACCGCCTCTCCCCCTTATTTAAAGAGACCTAGCCGAACCCCTCTCACAGACTTATCATATCCTTGGAGGCGTGAACAACTTGGAGGGATGACGGCTTGGACTCTTGAGCCTTCTCTTCTTCCATCAAAGGGTGTGGGCAAGCTTCATCCTTCTTCCTTGGCGCAAAGAAAGAACAAGGCTTGTGGCATCCCTTCTTCCTTCTTCTCCTAGGCGCATCTCCTCTTGGTGGTGGCGCTAGTAGCTTGGAGAGCTCCCCTAAGGCGACGATCTTCTTCCCGAGGCTAGCACCGGGTGAGGAAGAAGAAAGCTCGAGACATCCGTGTGTGTGAAATTGCAGAGGGCGCACGCTTGGGCGCCTATCACGACATTGACTTCTCCTTGCTTCAAGGTACTTCCTAACTCATCGTGTCGACTCTCTTGCTTGCGATCTTCACTGGGTTTTTGGGACCGGCTTGTTTCGGGGATGTTCTTTCGCTGTGCAATGTGTTTGCAATGTATATGACTCTGAAAAATTGTAAAATATCCCCGGGGTTTCCCAACACTCTTAGACTATAGTGAGTTAACCCCAGAGGAACTACCCATAGGCTTACCCCCTCTTAGAGACATCCAGCATAACATAGACCTTGTCCCAGGCTCAACCTTACCTAACCTACCCCATTATAGGATGAGCCCCACTGAACATGAAGAACTTAAGAAACAGGTAGATGACCTCCTATCTAAGGGACACATTAGGGAAAGCCTAAGCCCTTGCGCAGTCCCAGCCCTTCTTACCCCAAAGAAGGATGGTAGCTAGAGCATGTGTATTGACTGTAGGGCTATCAACAAGATAACTATGAAATATAGGTTCCCTATCCCAAGACTAGATGACAAGCTAGATCTCCTTGTAGGATCCAAATGGTTTAGCAAACTTGACCTTAGGAGTGGTTATCACCAAGTAAGGATAAGGTTAGGGGATGAGTGGAAGACCGCCTTCAAAACAAAGGATGGTCTATATGAGTGGTTGGTGATGCCCTTCGGGCTAACCAATGCCCCCTCAACCTTTATGAGACTTATGACCCAAGTGCTTAGACCATATATAGGTAAATTCCTAGTAGTCTACTTTGATGACATCCTGATATACAGTAAGACTAAGGAAGAACACCTAGAACATTTAAGGAATACCCTTGACCTACTTAGGACTGAGAAGCTATACATCAACCTAAAGAAGTGCTCTTTCCTCTTTCATAAGGTTGTCTTCCTAGGGTTTATTGTCTCTGAGTTAGGATTACAAGCTGATCCTACTAAGATCCAAGCCATCATAGACTGGCCTAAACCTAAGAACCTCACTGAAGTTAGGAGTTTCCATGGCCTAGCTACTTTCTATCGTAGGTTCATCAAAAACTTTAGCTCCATAGTTGCCCCAATCACCAATTGCATGAAACAAGGTTATTTTGGCTGGACCAAGTCTGCCAGTAAAGCTTTTGAAGAACTCAAGTCTAGGATGACCTCTGCCCCAGTTCTTAGGCTCCCAGACTTGAGCAAAGTCTTTGAGATCGATTGTGATGCCTCTGGCATAGGTATAGGTGGGACCCTCAATCAAGAAGGTCACCCAATTGCCTTCTTCAGTGAAAAACTGAATGAAGCCAGGTAGAAATACTCGACTTATGATAAAGAGTTCTATGCTGTAGTCCAGACCCTTAGACACTTTAGGCTCTACCTTATCCATAATGAGTTCACCCTTCATAGTGATCACCAAGCCCTCTCTTATTTAAGTGCTCAAAAGAAACTTAACTTTAGGCATGCTAAATGGGTAGAATATCTTCAACAGTTTACCTTTGTGCTTAAACATAAATCTGGAATTGAAAATAAGGTAGCTGATGCCTTGAGTAGAGTTACTTTGCTTATTAATAAACTACATGTTGAACTTATTGGCTTTGATCGCATAAAATCTGCTTATATTGATTGTCCTAATTTTTCTTTTATATATCATGATCTGAGTTTAGACGTCCATAGCCATTCTTTGTATACCCTTAGGGATGGATACCTATTTCTTGGTCTGACACTTTGTGTGCCCAAGACTTCTATCCGGGACTTCCTAGTTTGGAAAGTCCATGGAGGGGGGTTTGCTGGATACCACGGACGAGAAAAGACCCTAGCCTTGGTAGGGGAACGGTTCTATCGGCCGAACCTCTATAAGGATGTGGCCAAGATAGTTAGACACTGCAAGACTTTCCAAACCACTAAGGTTCAGAAACATAACTTTGGGCTTTACACACCTCTTCCTATCCCTAGAGCCCCATGGCAAGATCTAAGTATGGACTTCATCTTAGGTTTACCTAGAACCCCCTCTAAGTATGATTCTATCTTTGTGGTTGTAGATAGGTTTACCAAGATGGCCCATTTCCTACTATTCTTTAAGGATGTAGTTAGACTTCATGGTACCCCTCTTACCATAGTGACTGATAGGGACACTAGGTTTGTTAGCCACTTTTGGAGAACCCTATGGAAACTTCTAGGCACAACTCTGAAGTTCTCCACTGCCTATCATCCCCAGACGGATGGTCAGACATAAGTGGTCAACAGATCACTTGGGAGTATTCTTAGGTGCCTAGTTGGGGAGCACCCTGGCAATTGGGACAAACTATTGCCCACTGCCGAGTTCTCATACAATAGTGTGCCTAATCGAACCACTGGTCTATCCCCCTTTCAAGCCAACTTAGGGTATCAGCCAAATAAGCCCATAGACCTCTTACCTACACCTAGGCATTTCCATGTTTCTATACCTGCTAGGGACTTAGCTTTTCATGTTTCACAGCTTCATCATGAATTATATAATACTATCTTGCAATCTGTTAATCGTTATCGTGATGATGCTAACAAAACATGCTGAGAAAGGGCATTCTCTGTAGGTGATCAGGTGATACTACGAGTCCGCGAGGAGTGCATCCAAGGGCACGGACGCAAGCTGGATGCTAAAGGGATCGGACCTTTCAAGATCACGGGGAAGATCAACAGCAACGCCTATATTCTGGATCTGCCACCCTACTTGGAGATCCCAACCACTGTCAACGTAGAGGATCTCACACTCTACCACGAGCCACTTCCCACCCCGGAGCCTGACGACAGCCACGAGCTAGCCATCGACACCATCTTGGAAGACCAGACTCGACTCACACATGATGAGGTGATAGTCTTTTACCGAGTCCGCTACACTTCTGGTGAGGAGATTTGGCTTCCTGAGGCTGAGCTTGTTCAAGCCAAACCAGAGTTACTCCAAGGGTACAAGAATAATTCTCCGGAGGAGAATTTTTCCCACCCGGGGAGAAATGATGGGGGGCCAAGACCAGCTCCGAGGAGGTCCACCAGGGTCCATGGGAAACCTCTCAGGTATGGGTTTTCCTCATAGGATCCTACTTTCCTTATTTGCATTGCATCGCATCATGATAGGTTAGATCCACCCTCAATCTAACATGTAGTTACATGTAGGTTTTACCTTCCTGTTTAAATAAAATGTCGCATCATGGTTGGTTAGAAGCATAGCACGTGTATTTGCACCTACAATACATAGGCAACATTCAGCTCACAACCCACTCACCCAATGAGCTCCAAGAAAGGAAAGTTCAGTTTCAACTCAGTTCAAACTTCCACCACTTTGAAGACTTGAGTTAAAGGGGCTTCATAAATCTTCAAACCCCTTGCCAAATCAAGCCATGGGCGCCTCCATCAACATTTAAGTCGGCCAAGAGAAGATCCACCAATCAAGGAATCAATCAATCTTCCACCACTCAAGCAATCATCAAGTTGGCGCCTACCACTAGAAGAAATAATTCAAAATCCTCTCTACATATGGAAGCTTCATCAATGCTCAACCGTCCACCCTTCAAAATTCAAATTTGTGCCAGCCCTTTGGAGTTCAAATTTCAAAATTCTTACCATGGAGGAGCCGGCCTTAGATGGAAAGCCAACCAATTGCTTGTGTGCCCAATCCATGTAACCTTTGTGCAATTAATGGCTGAAATTCTTTCTTATCTTTGCTTAGACGCCTAGGGGAGAAATGACACATGTAACCCCTAGTTGCCTTGCCTATATATTGTAGCCCTCATGCATCATATGCATTAGCATGTAATGAAATTTGTCGAGTAGTTTCTAGCAAATTGTAGTCTCTCGGTGCTTGTGTCACCAAGTCTCCTCCTCTCCCTCTATTCGCATCTTCCATCCTCCACTTCCACCCTTACATCCCTTCCTAGCCGTGAGCATCATCCCTCCTTAGTGACGCCGAAGTATCACCACTTGAAGGAATCCATCAAGCTGAGATCATTTTGAAGGAACTTGGAGGCCGAGACTTACTTGAAGAAGAATCCAATAAGCTAAGGGTTGGCGCTTGAACTTTGGACCCTTTTGGCACATCTCTCTTGTCCACCCCTCCATCATATTAGTTTAGTCTTAAATATTGTCTAGGCAAGAGAACTTGGAGGCTTAACCTCCCTCTTGCACCTTTTGATTGTAAAACTTTAATATTTTCTTTAAACAACTCACCCACGCCTGTGTGGGATTGCTGGAATGCCTGTGTGTAATCGACATCTTCCATCAGAGTAGGACCGGTAAAGAACGGGAAGGTGACCTCTTCTATTCTCAAGGGGTCCACTGTAAGTCCTCTTTAAAATTCCAGTATTTTACTTCAGCAATTTATTTCAGCAAGTAGATTAATTTTAGCTTTTCTTATAAAAATTACAAAAACATCTATTTTCCAAATCCATTAGTTAATCTCGGTTTTCTCTATTATCCCTATTACAAAAATCTTTTAAAAAAATCGTTGTTTGCATGATCTGTGTCCTGAGCCCACATCAGAATGTGTTTGGATGTCTTCTGATTTGGACAAGCTGCAACAATGCCATTGTCCTCGATGAGATTTTCGGACTCGAGCTCTTCACACGCGGATGATGGCGTCAACAGTAGCAGACGATGCGAAGACGTGGGCAACATGAGGAAGGTTCAGGCGTGGTGGCGAACGTGGTTGCGTGTGTTTATGCTCCACGAGAGGAAGCGGCAGGTGCTTCCCTTCCATTAGATCCGACGAACGGACGAAGCAATGGGTGCGTATGGTAGGTGCGCCACCACCGGCGATAGCGAAGGGCACCGTTGTCCCTTCCGGCAGAGAGAGAGAGAGAGCACTGCAGTCGACGGCAGGTGTTGCCATTGATGAGAGGGGCGTGAGTGTGAACATGTAGGGGTTTTAAGTATCTATTGGAGAGGAATAATATTGAACCTTCCCCCTAATATCTCAAACGTGTTTTCCGGTTATCTTCCCCTGTTTTGTGATCTTCCCTGGCGAGTTCCAGCGATGATGAGGTTCATCAGCATCCCCGATGAGCTCTGGTAGCAAGTGGCTTCTAGCGGCGATGAGAGGCTGAGGGCGAGGCGCATCCTTTCCCTACCGGCATGCTCTTGTTCTCCGGCGACAAGCACTCCGGTCAACAAATGCAAGTGGCATTTTGATAGGGCCCCCGCAAGTGCACGGATCTATCAAAATAGTAAAATATCAATTCCATAGGAACTAATGGGCTAGTACTGACTAATCTCAAATTTACTAGCTAGACAAAATCGAATTTGGTGAGGTTTAAATGTTGAATTAATTATATGAGCAAGAATGTAGACGGTAGGAATCGTACAAGAGAAATTTGGATGAAATATAAATCAGGATATGGGTTCACCTCTTTGACGTCTTATGAATGAATAATCAAACTCCAAGACTAACTTCCTATCTAGCTCAAGGGAATTCGTACCGAAGATACAGGTTGCCCCCTCTCGGGTGCACAACCTGGTGTTCGCTCGTAGTGGCCTTTGGAGCAGTCTCCTATATTTCAGCTTACAACCCTAAACAAACCCAATGCACACCTGATGAACGTCGCTCACTCTAATAGACCTCCCCTACTCTTATGGATTGGTTATTGATCTAATCCAAATGGTTCCGGCATGTAGATGACCTCTCGGCCCACCCGACGCATCTAAGGCCCTAACACTCACACCAGGGGAGTATAGGCTCAAGCGCTCCCTCTCGGGTAACGCAGGCAAGTTGTACAATAAGGATTAGATAAACCCTTAACCCAAATGGTTTCAACATGCATATGACCTCTCGGCCCACTCAACGCGTCTAAGGCCCTAACACATGACACGTCCCGCAAGTGAACGGTTATGTCAAAGTAATATATAAGATTATCGATCCCACAGGGATCAAGGTTAAATATTAGAAGATCTAAGTCTTAATAGCTAAGTGATTCAAGTTATGGTTATAAAAGCTATAAGTAAGAATAGAGAATCCATCACAACAATACGGAAGATGTCTATGAGAGAGAGATATCGGGACTTCGGTATCCACCATGCTGATGACTCTATCTAATTTAAAACTCATCTATCACAGGAGTTCATAATTTTGCATAAGGAATCTACCCTAAGGTACAAGTTGCCCTCTCTCGGCCAGTACAACTCAGTACTTATCTAAAACAACCTCCTACTCTCGTGGTAGATCGTTTTAGATAAATCCATTAAGTTTAGTGGAAGATTATGTTACCCTCGAGCGAATTCTAACCACTCTCGTGTTAAAAGTTCAGAAGTTTTACCTAGGGAATCTGCCAACACGATCCTCCTCTCGGTCAGGATTGTGTCGACTAACACACAATACTACGTAGCTAAAGCAATATCATGAATTAAAAGCAACTAAGTAAAATATGCTTCAACCGAGTCCCAAAAAGGGTTTTACGCTACAATGCTCATGAAATCTCGCATAAATCTCCCTAAAAGATTGAGAAAATTACTACAAAATATTTTGGAGAGGAAGGAGAGGATGAACTGAATGAGATCCTCGAAAATCTTAAAGATCTCACGCTCCAATCTCTCGAAATTGCCTTCTATTGCCTGTTCCATTCGCCCTAGCTGCTTCATGCGCTGATTTCTCCCCCATTAAGCAACAAGAAAAAGGGCTTTTATATTCTTTGGATTCGCCTCTTTGCTTTTCAAAAAAGTATTTTCTTGCCTTTTTTACAATTTTTTAGGGCTCAAAATTGAAGAAAGACCGAGTAGGTGTCGAACTGTAAATTGCGATAACAGGTGAACACCGTCGTGTTCACCTGCCTATGAAGTCTTCTATGTAGTTTTGCCAGGTAAGAATCACAGGCTGACCATGAAGTGCTCTGTTCGCTTTTGCACATATTTCCTCCGAGCGAATCACAGGTGAACACCAATATCACAGGTAGGTCATAAAGCATTCTGTGGACTTTCGAACATCCAGACAGATCACCGGTGAACCCCGCGGAGTTTGATGGAGGTAGTAGCCCTGCTTTGAGGAGATCTGCTCGGACTCGTAGGGTACCTCTTCGATATGGGTTCCCTTAGAGTCCCCTTTCTTGCATTGCATTTAGGGTAATTTGCTTTTCAATAAAGCCATGCATCATGTAGTCACTTATGGCAAGTCCACTTGTAGTAGGTAGTGCATTGTAAGTCATGAAACTTTATGTACTCTTGCATCATAGTAGGGTAGTGCATGCATGCATTAGGATCATTTTTGGCAGGTCATTCAAGTAAGGAGCAGCTCAAGTTTTAGCTCAATGTCACTCAAGGTCCACTCATCAAGTTCAGCTCCAGAAAAGGAAAAGAAGACTTCAAACCCCAAGCTCACTTCAAGCCATGTATTAGTTCACTTGCTATATTTGTTGGGCGCCTCTCCAATAGAGCAATCAGCCACCTCATCATCCATCTAAGGGATATGCGCCAACCACTAGTCCAAGCAAGGAATGAATTCAAATCCCTCATCCATCAAGATCCAAAATCAAAGGAATTATCCATCAAGATCCAAAATCAAAGGAGGGCATTTATGAAGACATTTATGAGAAATTGCCGTCTCTTGTTGCCGCCCATGCTCTTATGGAAAGGATTCAAATTTTGAATCTCTTATCCATGCGCCAACAAGCATCTCGCCAACATAAGGATAAGAAGACACCTTTTACCACTCCAAGCATTTAAAGAATTGCCAAAAGGAGATCACCAAATAACGAAGCTCCCAACGAGGATATGCGCCAACATCCTCTTAATTTTGTAATTCAAACTCTATCCATCTTTGTAATAGGCGCATGGAAGCTAATGACTATCCTGCCCTAGCCCCCATCTCGCCTATAAAAAC
>JANTFE010022967.1:2656-14012 GCA_027562315.1 Costus pulverulentus | reverse complement strand
TTTAGAGATAGATCTAATAGGCTTCTCGGGCTGTGCTAGAGTACTTACATCGATAAAGTCCTGGAGAGATTCCATTTAGAAAATTCTAAAAGAGGATATCTTCCAGTCCGACATGGTCTGAATCTTTCAAAGAGCCAGTGTCCTCAAACATAGTCAGAGAAAGATGAGATGGACAATACGCCTTATGCTTCGGCTATAGGGTCTATCATGTATGCGATGTTATGTACTCGCCTAGACGTCGCTTACGGGTTAAGCGTAACCAGTCGGTTCCAAGGTAATCCAGGGAAGGCACACTGGATTGCAGTCAAGAACATTTTAAAATATCTTCGGAGAACCAAAGATATGTTCTTGATTTATGGAGGTCTGGGAGAACTCAGTATTGAAGGATATACTGATGCTTCGTTCCAATCTGACCAAGATGATTTCCGATCGCAATCAGGCTATATCTTTAGCTTGAATGGAGGAGCAGTGGTATGGAAGAGTTTCAAACAATCAATTGTTGCTGATTCCACAACAGAAGCCGAGTATGTTGCCGCCTCAGAAGGATCATAGGAGGCAGTATGGATTCGTAAGTTCATTCAGGAACTTGGTGTTGTTCCTTCAAGTGCAGATCCATTGGTTATCTTCTGTGATAACACTGGAGCAATTGCACAAGCAAAGGAACCTCGGTCACACCAGAAATCCAAGCACATACAAAGAAGGTTTCACTTGATCCGTGAAATCATTGATCGAGGAGATATCAAGATTTGCAAGATTCATACAGATGACAATCTAGCTGACCCGCTTACAAAGCCTCTGTCGCAGCAGAAGCATGAGAAGCACTGTAATAATATGGGTTTGAGATTTCTCAACCATTACTTTAAGTGCAAGTGGGAGATTGTTAGGGTATGCCCTTAAGGCTAATGTTTGAGGCCTTGGTTTATTTTCAGTATCATGTATAAACAAGACAAAGGCAATTGTTGTTATTCAGATTGTTACATTATCTGCTGTTATATGTAAACTTCTGAGTAATGTCTCAATGATGGTCAGCTTAGCTGACATTCAGTGTTGTCCTTAGTCGAGATATCTTGGTGAACATGAGACAACCTTGGTATGATTGAGACTAATATGTGTTCTAAGCTTATAGGATGCTTCGAGCATGGAATAAGATTTAGACACATAGGTGCATTGGATGTACTGGACTGACCTTACTTAGGATATTCAATTATTTGTCGCAATGTGAATAATCCTTGTATGCAAGCAAGTGGCATATTCCCTCTGACTTGAGATCACTTGTGTTTCTAAGTGATGATTGGCATTATCTTGAGGTAGTTCAATATCATTTGAAATAAAATGGTTAAGGATTATCTTGGATAGTGGACATGAGTCATGTTAGGGTACTTGTGATAGATAAAGGATTGCCTCTCCTAGTTGGGGTGTGATGTTCTAATGGGGCCCCCTGGATGAAATGGTTGATAATGTGTATGGCCATACCAAGACGACTATGTTCATCTGATCTAACCATTTTCATCATGTTGGAATCACAGGCCTGACACGCTTGTCCAACGAGAATATCCAGTGGCAAAGGGAAACATGTATGCCAAGTGAAGTAGATTCACACTTGTGCTATGTTTTGGGAGTAGTCTTGGAAGACTTTTTCCTTCATATCGGGAGACAGTGATGTGTTGCTAGATACCCCTCTCTGGTCGTGATAACGTAAGTTATCGTTTCCGACATTGAAGGAAACCCTTAGGGTCGCACAATTTGATGATATGACTTACTTTTGTCAGATCGTGTGGACTGGAATTATTCTAGTTCAGTTTAAAGGAATTTAAGCTCTAATTAAAAGTGAGATCTAGTCTAATCATGTTTGATTGATTAGGACATGTGATCGGTAAGCTTTGATCGGAGAATTGATGCTTGATCAATGAGATCAGGGGTTCAATGTGATGTGTGGTTAGATCTTTAAAGAGATTATAACCAGGGCTGGTTTGATTTGGTGCTTGAACCAAATTGAGATTGAACCGGTTCACTTGTGATTGCATGGTTCAATTTAAGAGGAGTTAGCGATCATTTAATGGGAGTTATAGAGGGAGTTACATTTTTGGTTCTTACCATATGTGGTGGCCGAATTTTCCCTTTTGATGCACCCCACGGTTTTTGCTTCTTCCGATCACTTCCTTCCCTCTTCGTTCTTGTGTGTGGACCATCTTCATGCAAAGAAGAGAAGCTCAACCAGCCAAGGGCGCACATCATCCTTTGAAGAGACGATCAAGACTCCTTGGTGTCTTTGCTAGCACAAGGAATACAAGGAAGAAAGTCTTTCTCATCTTGTGTGTGACTTCTTTGGTGAAGAGGCGCTCGCCCCTTTCATCTTCCAAGCCGCCTCTTACATCATGGCAATGGTAATACTCTAACTTGCTCTATACAAGTTATACAAGATTGATCGTGTGCTCATCTCATGCGATTCTTGAAAGTCCTAGTTTTTCGATGAAATTTTTTACATAGTCGAATTACACTAGAACACCTTTCAGTGGTATCAGAGCAGGTTTCTTTTTGACTTGATGCATATGATTGCCTTCTTGTGATCCATGCTTGAGTTATTGTGTAGATCTTGTTTATGTTCACATGCGACTACATGATGCACTGTTTACATACTTGCTTGCGCATGTGATGTTAGATGTATCTTGGCATAAATAATTTGCGCGTATGTTGTTTTTCCAAACAAAAATATCTTCATGCGCGACTCCACTAGATCTATTAGTGCGCCTACTTCTAACACTTAGACGGGTAAACAGTTTTGAAGTCGTTAGTCAAGTGTGGACCCAACAGCCTAATCAGACTATCTGACAGCCTGGATGGGCGGCTAGATAGCACCTGTGCGCAAACTGTACAGGTGGCTATAAGCCGACTGCAGAAGGGCGTGTAGCGATGTCTGTTTGAGGCGCCTAGTGAACGATCATGATCATGGCCCGGGGTCACACCCGCTTGCCGGAAATCATATGGGACGTTCAGCTCTTAAGGCATGCATAGTCGACCATTGGGTCGACGCAAGTCAGTTATGACTGGGTGCGTGCAAGGGCAGTGGGTCTGACTTGGTCTGACGAGTGGATATCTGTTAATGGACCGTTGTAAGGTAGTAGGGCACATAAGGAAATAAAATTGATGCCATGGGTTTTTTCCTAAAATTTTGTTTTCTATTTGGATCGCATGTAGTACATGTTTTCATTACATGTTACATTGAGTGTTTATTTAATCTTATGTGGGCTGCCCTTTTTGTATACTGTGCTGGGGCCTGCGTGCCTGGAAATTAATATATTTGATGTGATCTGCGAGTCACATTTGAAATTATATGAATGTATAATTGACCTGCGTGTCAAACCATGTCTATATAGTTTTTAAAATGTAATTTTGATCAGACATGAGCACACAACACATTTGGCAGAAACGTTTGCAGTAATTGGCATCACTAGGTGGGAGGTCTAGAGTTCGACTCTAGAACAGGCGCATTCTGTCTGGTGGGCGCATTTGAACTGCAGATGGCATTTGGGGCTGGGCTAGGCCCCATGAAGTACAAGGATGCCATAACAAGCTCAAGTGAAGATTTAAGTCAAACTAGGGTTTCACTTATATTTTTATGGGCGTTTACCACATAAGATAATTGTGCTTTCTATTTACTGTTTTAGTAATATTAGCACATGTATATTTTATATCAAGGAGGGGGCGCCCAACAAAGATAGAAGCTGAGTTGGCAAGTGAGCTCATCAACACTTTTGAGTTGCACTTTGAGTTTAAGGGGTTGAAGTCTTCTTTCCTTCCTTGAGCTGAACTTGTTGAGTGGAACTTGATCTAACCTTGGAGTGGAGCTTGAGCTGACCTTTAGCTTGAATGACCTGCCAAAAATATAACCAATGCAAGGATGCACTATCCTACCATGATGCAAAGTACATAAGAGCTACATGCATTACAATGCACAACCTACTACAATTGGACTTGCCATAATTGACTATATGATGCATGGCTTTATTTGAAAGCTTAAACTAACCTAAATGCCATGAAATGCAATGCAAAACAATAGAAAGCAAGTGAGCTCTAGGTGAACCCATGTTGAGGAGGTTTCCTCCGAGCCCAAGCATGTCTCTTTAAAGCAAGGCTGCTGCCTCCATCATTGATGGTGGAGGATATTCCCAATTCTGGTGGTAGGTCCCATAGATAGGTGTTGTTGTTGACCCTCTTCAGAGTAGTGAAGGGCCCGATTCCCTTTGCGTCCAACTTGTGGCCGTGTCCTTGGATACGCTCCTCACGGACCCGCAACATCACCTGATCCCCTACAGAAAATACCTTCTCTCGGCGTCGTTTGTTAGTATCATCACGATATTGATTGACAGAATCCTGAATCTTACTAAATAACTCATGATGTAATTGTGAAATATGGGAAGCATAATCTCGGGCTGAAATGGAAGTCCTACAATGTTTAGGGGCGGCAAATAGGTCAATGGGCTTATTAGGTTTGTACCCTAAGTTTGCCTGGAAGGGAGACAGACCAGTAGTCCTATTTGGAACACTATTGTAGGAGATTTCAGCTGTGGGCAACAGCTTGTCCCAATCACTGGGGTGTTCTCCTACGAGACTCCTAAGGATGCTCCCAAGTGATCTGTTGACCACTTTGGTCTGCGCATCCGTCTGGGGATGATAGGCCGTCGAGAACTTCAGCTTTGTGCCTAACAGAGCCCATAGTGTCCTCCAGAAATGGCTAACGAACCTGGTGTCTCTATCCGAAACTATAGTGAGAGGGGTACCATGCAGCCTAACAATGTCTCTAAAGAATAGCCTGGCCATATGGGAGGCATCGGTAGTCTTAGTGCAAGGTATGAAATGTGCCATTTTGTTGAACCTGTCTACCACAACATAAATAGAGTCATGCCTAGCAGCAGTCCTAGGCAATCCTAGAATAAAGTCCATACTAATATCCTGCCACGGTGCCTGAGTAATAGGCAGAGGGGTGTACAGTCCAAAATTGTGCTTCTGGACCTTGGTGGATTGACAGGTCCCACAATGCCTAACTACCTTAGCCACATCTTAGTAGAGTTTAGGCCAAAAGAACCGCTCCTCTACCAAGGCACGGGTCTTCTCCCGACCGTGGTGCCCAATAGAGCCTCCTCCATGGAGTTCCCAAATTAGAAAATCCCGGATTGAGGTCTTAGGCACGCAAAGTGTCAGTCCAAGAAAAAGATACCCATCCCTAAGGGTGTACAGAGGGTGACTCATAACATCTCTAGTTATATCAGCATAGAAAGTAGAAAAATCAGGGCAATCTAGATAAGCAACTTTCATATGCTCAAATCCTACAAGCTCAGCATGCATAGTTTGCAAAATGAAGACTACCCGACTTAAAGCATCAACAACTTTATTGTTAACTACAGACTTGTGTTTTAAGGCAAAAGTGTACTGTTGTAGATACTCTACCCACTTGGCATGCCTAGAATTGAGTTTTCTTTGGGCACTAAGGTAAGGCAGGGCTTGGTGATCACTATTTAAGGTAAATTCATGGTGGAGAAGGTAGTGCCGCCAGTGCCTCAAAGATTGAACCACAGCATAGAACTCTTTGTCGTAGGTTGAGTACTTCTGCTTGACCTCATTCAGCTTTTCACTGAAGAAGGCAATAGGGTGACCTTCCTGGCTGAGGGTCCCACCTATGCCAATGCCAGAAGCATCGCAATCAACCTCAAAGACCTTGCCAAAGTCAGGCAATCTTAAAACAGGGGCAGAGGTCATCCTATTCTTAAGTTCAGTGAAAGCCCTACTGGCAGACTTAGTCCAACTAAAGTCCCCTTGTTTCATGCAATTGGTGATAGGAGCTACTATGGTGCTAAAATTCCGTATGAACCTACGGTAGAAGGTAGCAAGGCCATGAAAACTCCTAACTTCAGCAAAGGTCTTGGGCTCTGGCCAGTCTAGTATGGCTTGGACCTTAGATGGATCAGCTTGAAGCCCTAAGTCGGAAACAATGAACCCTAGGAAGACAACTTTGGTAGATAGGAAAGAACACTTCTTTAGGTTGACATAAAGCTTTTCATCTCTAAGAAGGGTTAGGGTTTGCCTTAAGTGCTCTAAGTGCTCCTCTTGTGACTTACTATAGATAAGTATGTCATCAAAGTACATAACTAAGAATTTTCCTATGTAGGGTCTAAGCACTTGGGTCATAAGCCTCATAAATGTGGAAGGGGCATTGGTTAGCCCAAAAGGCATGACTAACCACTCATATAGACCGTCTTTGGTTTTGAAAGCAGTCTTCCACTCATCCCCTTCTCTTATCCTGACCTGATGGTATCCACTCCTGAGGTCAAGCTTGGAGAACCATTTGGATCCTACTAACATATCTAGCATGTCATCAAGTCCAGGTATGGGAAACCTATACTTGATAGTAATCTTGTTGATAGCTCTACAATCTATACATATGCGCCAGCTGCCATCCTTCTTTGGGGTAAGAAGGGCTGGGATGGCGCAGGGGCTCAGGCTTTCCCTTATGTAACCCTTACACATCAAGTCATCTACTTGTCTCTTAAGCTCTTCATGTTCGGTAGGGTTCATGCTATAGTGGGGTAGGTTGGGTAGAGAGGATCCAGGTACTAAGTCTATGGCATGTTGTATATCCCTAAGGGGTGGCAGTCCTTTAGGGAGATCCTCGGGAGTGAGCTCACTAAATTCCTGGAGTAAGGCTTCTACTTCTGGGGAATGTTTCTCTTCTACTTCGGGGTTAATTTCTTTGATGACTAAGGTATAAAGGGGTTGATCTTCTATGATCTCCTTGGTGAAGGTTTGTGGCCTTATAAGTTGAACGGTGGGCTGACTCTGCTTGGGTTCCTCTACCTTACGCTTACTAGTTGTAGCTCTAAGTTCTTTGGGAAGGGAAGGTTTTAACCTAATCTTTTGGTCCTTATGGTTAAAGATATAGGTGTTAGTCCTACTGTAGTGGACAACATCCATGTCATAGAGTCACGGGCGGCCTAAAAGGATTTGTGCTACATCCATAGTATGGACGTCACACCAAACCTTGTCCTCGTATGTGCCGAACTGGATAGGCACAAGGCACCTATGGGTCATAGGGACACTAGTTTGGTTGACCCAGGAAATGTTGTAAGGGCTAGGTCGGGGTTCCATTTTGAGATTTAGTTTAGTAGCAGCTATGTGGGAGATAGCATTGAGACTGCTTCCTCCATCAATTACCACCTTGCACATGTGACCAAGGCATTTGGTGTAAGTGTGGAAGATGCTGGTCCAACGCCAGTCTTCAGTGGGTGTAGGCTTAACAAGGGTACATCTAACTACCCCTAAGGTGTTGAAGATGTCATCACTACTGTCATAGTCATTGATTTCAATCTCTTGATCAGGGTCTCCCTCAAGGGTGGGTTCAGGGTCTATGTTTTCCTCAGTTAGGACCATGACCTTCTTAGTGCAGTCCTTCGCAAGGTGTCCCCTCTGCCTACAGTTATAACAAGTGATGGTGGAGTTGTCTATAGGTTGAGCAGGCCTAGGCTTGGGGGTTGAGCTAGAAGGCTGGTGCATAGGAGTGGGCCTATAGATAGGTCGGGGAGGGAGAGTCTCCTTCCTATTCTTAAGTTCTTGTTCCACCTCTATGGCCCTTTGGTAAGCTATCTCCGGGGTATCTAATTGGAAATAGGTTAAAGCCCTCTTAATGTCAGGTCTAAGGCCATTCTTGAATCTACTTAGAATCATACTCGGGTCTTCATTAACATCACACCTAATGAGAAGCTCTTCTAACTTGGTTTGGTAGGCTTCTACAGTAGAGGATCCTTGAGTGTGACTACCGAGTTCATCCTTAAGTTTTTGCTTGAAGCCGGGAGGGACATACTTTTGCCTAAGTAGGAGTTTCATCTCATCCCAAGACTCAATGGGTGGCTTGCCATCCCTTTCTATGGTTCTCTCAACATGGGTCCAATAGAGTCTAGTGGGTCCTTCTAGTAAACACTTTGTGAACCTAACCTTACTTTCATTGTGCATAAGACTATAGTCAAAGTATTTATCTAGCTTTGTAGTCCAATCTAGGAATTCCTTAGGGTTAAGGGATCCACCAAAAGTAGGGGGGTTGATCTTGATGGCATGTTGCACATCATACTCTCTAGCTCTATAATATGGTGGTTGTTGGGCATAAGGCCCTTCCCATTCGGTTTGAACATGATTGACTCTAGGGGTTTGAGAAGGAGGTCCTAGGTCATTTGGTTCCCTTGTGTGGGATCCACTATTAGGCCGACTAGTATTTGGGGGATCCGTCTTAGAATTAGACTCTAGGGTGTTAAGCCTATTTTCTATGACACCTATAGAATGTTGAAGGGATGCTAGGGTTTCTTTAATGGAGGCCATATCAATTGAAAGGGCACTAACCTCATGGTCAAGAGCTTGATTAAGACCATAGGGAGCACCCGATCTAGTAGCCATTTTCGAAAACAAGTAGAGCTGTGAAAGTAGATCCTAGGGTGGTAGAATATAGTTAATCAATTCTTTCAAGCACCTAGGTCCAAAATCGTCTTAGTAGTAAGAAAATAAATTTTTGGTCTTATAAAATCCTACTCTAAGAACTTGCCTCTGATACCAAGATGATGGGGGGCCAAGCATGCAAGCATTCAAACAACACGATTTGAAAACATTTTTGCTAGTTAAATAGATTAAGAAACCCTTGACACTATCGTAATTGAAAATAGTTTGTTTGGTATTTTGTAGGTAAAAACCGAGACTTAGAGAGTAATAAATTGAAGTTAAACCCTATCATGCAAGTCTAAAGCAAGTGATACAACTGAACTTGAAACCTAGCATGCGGTCTAGAGCATAAAGCAACACTACTCTAAGGGAGAGGCTCACCTTGCGCCCTTTGAGAATAGAAAGGGCATGCTTCCCGTTCTTCACCGGTGCAATGGTGGAACAACACGAAGTAGGGCCCTATGAGCTTACAACCATGGCATTACAGCATCCCCACACATGCGTGGGTGAGTTCGAAAGAATATTAAGAGGCCACTATCACAAGAACAATCAAGGGGGAGTCTAGACTCCAAATTCCCTTGCTAACAAATCATAGACTAACTAGTTTAGGGGGGGGGGGGAAGAAAGGGTGTCTTGCATGTCCTCCCATGGCCTTGCGCCACCTGCAGGAAACCGGCGTGAGTGCAAGGGTCTGCCCAACAAACATCAAATAACACAACAACCAAGAGAAATGAAGACTTAGCTATCTTGGAGATAGTCTTGCTCTCGGTTTGATGAAGTGAACTTCATCTTGGGCTAAGGTGTGAACCATCTCCTCCCCTTGTGATAGGAGTCTTCTTACTGCTAGTGGAGGAGGGGGCGAGAGCTCCAAACATCAGGTAGGGGGCAGTTGGCTGAAAGCAAGTGGAGAACAAAAGCTCTCGGCAAGGTGGGAAGAGTGGGGGGAGAGTTGAGGTGACACACACACTAGAAGACACACTTCAGATTTGTTTTCAAAATATCAACTCTAATCTGTGGCTTACAAGAGAATACAACATATAGGAGACTGCCAACGGTTGTCTCCCATCCCTAAGCGCATGAACAAGTCAAACGAGTAAAGAAAATACAGCATGATGCTGTTGGGAAACCCCGGGGACATTTTACAATTTCTCAGAGTGATAAACACACATACATTCATTGCACAGCGGAAGAATGTCCCCGAAACAGGCCGGTCCCAAAAACCCTGTGAAGATCGCAAGCAAGAGAGTTGACATGATGAGTTAGGAAATACCTTAGAGCAATTTGGAGTGATGCCGATGTAGGCGCCCAAGTGTGTGCCCTCTGCAGTCTCACACACACGGATCTCTTGAGTTCTCTTCTCCCACATCCGGTGCTAGCCTCGGGAAGAAAATCCAAGCCTTAGGGAGATGCTCTACTTCACTTGCGCCACCAAGAGAGAGGATGCGCCAAGAGAAGAAGGAAGTTTGCCAAACCGCCAAGCACTAAAGCTCCTTGGGCCAAGAGGAAAGGAGGAAGAGGCTTGCGGTTGTGGAGGAAGATGCGCCTTTGCTCCTAGCACTCGCCCCTCCTCTTGTGTTCACGCCTTCAAGGATTTATGACACACACATGTGAGGGCTCGGCTAGGTGCTCTTTTATAGGGCAAGAGGCCGTTTTATGAAAGGCTAGGATCAAGACAAGTGGGTGGCTAAGACGAGAAGGTTGAGATAAGGAAAGTCTCCAAGACATTTCCATAATTCTCATTCAACCATTCCTTTTGTGCCCATGTCCTTCTTTATGCGCCAAGGCCTTGCCTTGCGCCCCAAGCAATGCCATATTGGCATTCATACCATAAGGGATTAAGGGGGAGGCGCCAATTGCTTCCTTATGAAGCAAATTGCATCACTTCTCCCCATTATGCCCATAGGCGCCTAGGGGAGAAGACTTGTCCCCATTATACCCTTCTAGCCCTTCTTCTCTTCATGACAACTTATTATTAGGCCTCATTTGATAATGAGCTAGCCCAAACTCCATTACATGGGTTGATTAAGCACTTGGATCCAATCCAATGCAACCCTAATCCAAATGTGACCAACCATGGTCAAATACGGGTCAACCTGCCAAAAATGAAGTTTGGCTCCAATAATATTCTTCCATCTCATCAGGCCCATTGGCGCTGATGAAATCTCCCAATTAGATCACAGTTATCCAATAACTCGATCATAAGGCTTCCCGATCAATACGAGAACTCAAGTATCAAGGTGTGCGACCCTGTAGGTTCCTCTGACGCTGGCAGTGCTGACGAAAGGTCACCACAAGCAGTGAGTGACACCTAGCAGTGCATCACTGCTACCCATGTCTTGGGAATGGATATCGACATCGACATCCCCATCATCGCAACTAGGTACAGATGCAATATAGTCTCTTTGCCGAACTGATATCCGATTGGACAAGTGTGTCACCACTTGTTTTCATCCAATCATATGGCTATGACTAAATCAGGTTCTTACCTGGGTATGGCCATACACTTTCAGTCATAGAACCATAGATGAGCTCTATGGATATCATACTTCTCTAAGGAAGGGGCAAATCCTATGTCTGTCCATTGACCTTCTGATATGGGTCATGACATTCTCAATGACAACCATTATGACCTCCCAACTACGGTGAGGTGTTAGGTTGCATCAAATCAAGTTTCTAACCATATAGAATGATCAATGACCTCAAGTCAAGGGATCAATGCATCTCCTATCACATATGAGGATAACTCATGACACCAAGTCATAGCCTCATAGCAGGTCTTTCCAGTATATCCAACAATGATATACCCATGTGTCTGCGTTAGCACCACGTGCCTAACCAGCCCACATACCAGTCTCACAAGTACCATAGCTGTCCCATATCC
>JANTFE010002303.1:44139-58944 GCA_027562315.1 Costus pulverulentus | reverse complement strand
TTATTAAAATGCTTAAGCCCAAGTTAACAATAGCAAGCCCACTAACCCTTATATACTATATAATGTTTCCTTCCACTCCCAATGTGGGACTAAACCGGGGTATTACATGTATGATGAGTCATGCAACTCTACCTCCATCATTTTGGGGACATGCACTTGAAACAGCTTCTCTAATACTGAATAACGTTTCATCTAAAAGTATCTCCAAATACCATATGAGGTATGGAGTGGGAGATGCCCTAATCTCACTTTTATCAGGATCTGGGGATGTGAGGCTTATGTCAAATGTCATGATTCTAGCAAGCTAGAACCTAGGTCTGATAAATGTGTATTTGTGGGGTACCCTAAGGAAACTAAGGGTTACTACTTCTATGTTCCCGCTGAGAACAAAGTTTTTGTTGCTCGGGGTGCTGTCTTTCTAGATAAAGGATTTCTCATGAAAGAAGTTAGTGGGCGGAAGTTTGACTTGGACGAGGTCCAAGAGCAACCACAAAATGTAGAGATGGAACCTAAGCCACCTGCACCGGTTGATGGGCAACTGAGGCTTAGACACAGGCCCCACGTAGGTCTGGGAGGATACGTCGTGTACCTGAGAGGTATGGGTCGCTGCCGACCCAACACAATGGGATATTCATCATTGAGGATGAACCCAAGACTTGTGAAGAGGCGGTCAGTGGACCAGACTCCGAGAGATGGCTTGACGCCATGAGATCCGAAATGGATTCCATGTCAACTAACCAAGTTTGGGATTTGGTAGAGTTACCTGATGGGGTAAAACCCATAGGGTGTAAGTGGGTCTTCAAGAGGTAGACAGACATGGATGGCAACGTAGTTACCTATAAAGGTAGACTAGTGGCTAAGGGATTCAAACAAGTCCACGGGGTGGACTATGATGAAACCTATTTGCTAGTTGCTATGTTCAAATCCATTAGAATTCTGCTTGCTATAGCTGCATATCATGATCATGAGATATGGCAGATGGATGTAAAGACAGCGTTCCTTAACAGGAAGCTAACTGAGGATGTGTATATGACACAACCCGATGGCTTCATCCATCCTGCAGAGGTCAATAAGGTCTGCAGGCTAAAAAGATCCATTTATGGATTAAAGCAAGCATCTCGAAGTTGGAATCTTCGATTTGATGAAGCTGTGAGAGATTATGGCTTTATCAAAAGCGAAGATGACGCCTGTGTATACAGAAAATTCAGTGGGAGCTTGGTGACTTTTCTGGTCTTGTATGTCAATGACATACTGCTCATCGGGAATGACATCCCTAGTCTTCAAGCTGTGAAGACATGGTTAGGGAAGTGTTTTGTGATGAAGGACATAGGGGAAGCCACCTATATCCTAGGCGTAAGGATTTACCGGGATAGATCCAAGAGGCTCCTAGCCCTTAGTCAAAGTACTTAGATTGATAATGTCCTGGAGAGGTTTAGCTTGGAGCAATCCAAGAAAGGGTACCTTCCAGTGAGACATGGCCTTACTCTCTCAAAGAGCCAGTGTCCCACCACATAGGCTGAGAGGGATGACATGAGTCGAGTGCCTTATGCTTCGGCAGTGGGATCGATCATGTATGCAATGTTGTGTACTAGACCAAATGTGGCTTAGGCTATGAGCATAACCAGCCGGTACCAATCCAATCCTAGTTTACAGCACTGGGTGGCTGTAAAGAACATCCTGAAGTATTTTAGAAGAACTAAGGATTTGTTCCTAGTCTATGGGGGATAGGAAGAGCTCAGTATGCAGAGCTGCACTGATGCGTCTTTCGCAGGCTGGCTATGTGTTTAAGTGAATGGAGGTGCTGTTTGCTGGAAGAGGTTCAAGCAATCCACTATTACCGATTCTACAACCGAAGCTGAGTATGTGGCCGCTTCTGAGGCAGCCAAAGAAGCTGTTTTGATAAGGAAGTTCATTTCTGAACTTCAGGTGGTTCCCAGTGCAGTGGATCCCATTGAAATCTACTATGATAACAATGGTGCAATTGCACAAGCCAAAGAACCACAGTCTCATCAAAGATCCAAACACATACTCAGAAGATTTCACCTAATCAGAGAGATCATAGACAGAGGTGATGTCAAGATTAGCAGAGTTGACACAGAGAACAATCTGGCAGACCCATTGACCAAGGCTTTGGCACAGCAGAAGCATGACTGTCACGCTGAGATATGGGGTTGAGATTCCTCAACCTCTAGGTCTTAGTGCAAGTGGGAGCTTGTTGGTGTATATGCCCTAGGACCTAGTTTTGGTCCATTATTGTACTACTTGACATTTGATATTTTATATATAACATTCTAGCATTGTCATTATCTATATTTAGTTACATCTGCGATTATGTACTTATATGATAATGTCCCTGGAGACAGATTGGATCTGTGCTCGAATGATCATCCCCAGTCGATGTACCAGAGTGGATATGGAAAATCTCTGCAACTTGTGAGACTGGTATTTGGGCTGGTTAGGCACGAGGTGCTAACGCAGACATATGGGTATATCAGTAGTGGATATACTGGACTGACCCGCTGTGAGGCAATGACTTGGTGTCACGAGTTATCCTCACAAGTGATAGGAGATGCATTGATCCCTTGACTTGAGGTCATTGGCCATTCTATAAGGTTAGGGACATGTTTTGATACAACCTAACACCTCGCCGTAGTTGGGGGTTAATAACGGTTTGTCATTGAGCATGTCACGACCCATAGGAGAAGGTCAATAGACAGACATAGGATTTGCCCCTTCCTTAGGGAAGTTTGATATCCATAGAGCTCCTCTATGGTTCTATGACTGAAAGTGTATGGCCATACCCAGGTGAGACCTGATTTAGTCATAACCATGAGATTAGTTAAAAACAAGTGGTGACACACTTGTCCAATCGGATATCAGTTCGGCAAAGAGACTAGAATGCATCTGTTCCTAATTGCGATGATGGGGATGTCGATGTCGATATCCATTCCAATGACCTGGGTAGCAACGATGCACTGCTAGGTGCCACTCACTACTTGTGGTGACCTTTGGTCAGCACTGCCAGCATCAGAGGAACCTACAGGGTCACACACCTTGATACTTGAGTTCTCATATTAATCGGGAAGCCTTATGATCGAGTTATTGGATAACTCGAATCTATTATGGAGATTTCATCAGTGCCAAAGGGCCTGATGAGTTGGAAGAAACTTATTGGAGCCAACTTCCAATTTTGGCAAACTGGCCGAATTAACCATGGTTAGCCTCATTTGACCTTGGGTCACATTGGATTGGATCCAATAGCTTGGTTAACATGGGTAATGATCTTTGGGCTTGGCCCATTGCTTAGTTGGGCACACTAATAAGTTGTCTTGAAGAGGAAATCGCCTAAGGGGTATAATGGGGAGAGAACCAACCCCATTGGTGCCTAAGGGGTATAATGGGGTGAAGTGGGCAAATTTGCTTCATTATGGAAGCAAATTGCGCCTAGCCCTAACCCTAACTGCCCCTTGCTCTATATAAGAGGCCCTAGATGCCCCCTCTCAGGTATTCTACTCCTTGGAGGCGTGAGAACACAGAGAGAGGCGAGAGCAAGGGCAAGAGGCACAAGTGATCTCTTCCATCAAACCCTAGCCGCAAGCCTTGATCTTCCTTTCCTCTTGGCGCAAGGAATTTGGTGCTTGCCAGCTTCCCTCTTCTTCATCCTTCTTCATCCTTGGCGCATATACCTTGGAGGTGGCACAAGTTGTGAAGGAAGTGAACAAAAGGCATGGACCTTCTTCCCGAGGCTAGCAACGGGCGTGGAAGAAGAGGACTCAAGGAATCTGTGTGTGTGAGACTGCAGAGGGTGCACTCTTGGGTGCCTACCTCAACATCAACCTCATCTTGCTGTAAGGTATATTCTATGTCATCGTGTTGACTCCCTCGCATGCGATCTTCACTGGGTTTTTGGGACTAGCTCGTTTCGGGGATATTGCTTCCGCTGTGCATTGTATTTGTGTAATTTCTATCTCTGAAAATTGTAAACTATCCCCGGGGTATCACAACAATCAGGCCCATTGGCACTGATGAAATCTCCAAAATAGATCCGAGTCATCCAATAACTCGATCAGAAGGCTTCTCGATCAATACGACAACTCGAGTATCAAGGTGTGCGACCCTGTAGGTTCCTCTGACGTTGGCAATTCTGACCTAAGGTCACCACAAGCAGTGGGTGGCAGCTAGCAGTGCATCGCTGCTACCCAAGTCATCGGAATGGATATCGACATTGACATCCCCATCATCGCAACTAGGTAAAGATGCATTACAGTCTCTTTGCTGAACTGATATCCGATTGGACAAGTGTGTCATCACTTGTTTTCATCCAATCATATGGTTATGATTAAAACAGGTTCTCACCTAGGTATGGCGATACACTTTCCGTCATAGAACCATAGAGGAGCTCCATGGATATCGAGCTTCCCTCAGGAAGGGGCAAATCCTCTGTCTGTCCATTGACCTTCTCATATGGGTCGTGACATGCCCAATAACAACCGTTATTACCTCCCAACTATGGTGAGATGTTAGGTTGTATCAAAGCATGTCCTTAACCATATAGAATGGTCAATGACCTCAAGTCAAGGGATCAATGCATCTCCTGTCACTTGTGAGGATAACTCATAACACCAAGTCATTGCCTCACAGCGGGTCGGTCTAGTATATCCACCACTGATATACCCATATGTCTACATTAGCACCTCGTGCCTAACCAGCCCATATACCAGTCTCACAAGTATCATAGTTGTCCCATATCCACTAAGGTACATTGACTGTGGACAAGAGTTTGAGCACAGATCCAATCTGTCTCCAAGGACATTATCATGTAAGTACATAATCACAGATGTAGACAAACATTGATAATGATGATGCCAGAATGATATATAAATATTAGAGTCCAGTAGTACAAAGATGGACCAAAACTAGGTCTCAGGGCATACACACCAATAATAACTATATTTACTGAAGTCATCAGTAAATGTGATGAAGTAGTTGTTCCCTCCTCCGGCTTGTTTACTGAATGGCCCACACACATCACTATATATAAGATCCAATAAACCTCCTGCCCTCTCACTAGTCTTAGTGAAGGGCGCTTTTGTCATCTTCCCAAATAAACAAGGCTCACAAGTATCAAACTCCTCCAAGGAGCTTGAACCTAACAACCCATTCGCTTGGAGTTGTTGAATGTGATTCTTGTTTATATGGGCTAATCGACAATACCATAGGAAAGCACCAACCGAGCCACTCAGTTTGATCCTCTAATTATTTGTGTTACAAATAGAGCTATTGATAACTCTAAATTTTACAGTATTTTTCGTACTGATTAACTAACATATTGAGTCATAATCTTGCTCTTCTGCTTTATTTTTATGCCTTATTTGCCAAATACTTCAGAATCTACACCTTCAGTTTTTGATCAATTTCAGGTAAAAAGGCATCATTATCACGCGTTTTCAAGCAATTTCAATGCACGAGCGAGTTCTAATCATCAAGAGGAGTTTGCACATCGAATTTCAACCCAAACCAAGCTTTCTAGAGAAATTACAGTAGTGCCGTAATTATGTTTACGACTGTAATATGAAATCAGGGCACTACCGCAATGGATTTCACGGCAGCAAATTGCAGCGAGTTTTTTGGGAAATTACGGCACTGCCATAATTAATATTATAGTGCCATGATGTCGATCAAAATCAGGCAGAGACTTCAGAGGATTTCAGACAAATTACGACACTACCGTAATTAATTTTATGGTACCGTAATTTTGGGAATTTTCATACAAAAACTTTCAGAGACAAACGATGAGATTATGGCACTACCGTAATTAATTTTACGGTATCGTAATTATGAGCCATTTACTTACAGAACTTCTGGAGCCATTACGGTAGTACCGTAATGCTCATCACGGTACCATAATTATCAACCCAAATTTCTGATTTTTCTACCGAAAGCTTAAAAAGATGATTTCTTGAGATTTAGGGCACCAATTAAAGATCCGTAAAAAGGGGAAGACTTGGCATTAGGAGGGGAAGATTATCGAAGCAAAATAAACAATTTTGATTAACAGTTCAGAGAGAATTTCAGGGAATTCCTGCCGCACTAGGGTTCATCATCGTTCATCGCATAGACCATATCCAGCCACGATATTTGACAGGAAGCTTTGCCTAAGGAAGGAGAACACACCACAGAAGTTTTAGAGTGAAAGGAGACCGATCGAGGGAGAAATATACAAAAGAGTGGTCGCATGCACTATTCACCGTGACTCCACACAAATTACGGGCTGTAATTTTGATTACAACCCTGTATTGTAATCTTTACTCCTCCCTTTCGATTTCTAATCATTCTAAAACCATTTTTTGCTATCATTCTTCCATCATGCTAGCATAAACTTTCTTTTGGGACATGGGGGTGTTATCCCCTTAGCTTCTTAATGACTAGACATTGTTAATTTTGTCAGGATGATTTTGTTATGATAATTCTACTTATGTGATGATTGCTTATAATTCTCCTTAGTCTCATATTTTCAGCATGTTTTAGGATTTTGTGAAATAGACTAAGAAGTTGATTGTAAAATTTGGAACCTCATAATCATTGAGTTTAGAACTTATCGTAAGAGATTAGGTATTATTCTTAATTCTGCCTTTTAGTAATTCTATTGCCATGTTGATTTTCTGATCTTTAGATTGAGTTATTGTGTTATACTTGATTTGATATTGTAGGAGATTAAATATCTGATCATCAGAGACCCTTAAGTAGAACCTGAGAAATTATGGTACGAGAATACATAGTTTTTCTTGAGATATTTGACTTAGAATTCGTATACACGAGAGTGATTCTTGAGTTCTTTGTCAATAATTTACTTATCTTCAGCATTGAATAGATCCTGCACAAGAGTGAGGATTGGTTCATTGTATAATTATCTACGCGAGAGCAAGTTAATTCCTTTATGAAGTAAATTACATCTTTATCATAATGAAATTTGACTGACAATATTTTATTCCCTTCTTGTCATTAAAATTAAGGTGGATGAACCCCTAGTCCCAAATTCTCTCTCTGATATTTCTGTATACTGTTTGATCGTTTACTTTCATCATTCTCGATTTGTTTAGCTAGTGAGAATTTAATTCATCGGTACTTAACAACGAGGTCTCTGTGGTTCGATATCTTAAATATTACATTGAGTATCCGTGCACTTGCGGACTACAAAAAGTTTTTGGCCCCGTTGCCGGGGACCGTGGTTTTGTTAATATTGATAAAATTGGTACTATTGCTAGACTAAGATTTTTATTTTTGTTTATATTACTTTCTGTGATTGATTATGATTTTCTTATATTTTCTGAAAAATCTGAACTTATCTAACCTTCTACTTGTTTATGCGCAGGAATCTTAGATCAGGACCATTAGTTCCTTTTGATCCTGAAATTAACAAAACTCTTATATTGCACAGGAAAGTAAGATTAGCAAATGAGAGAGAAGAAGAATTGATCATGGCTCATAGACGGACACTTAGAGATTATGCAGCCCTGAATAAACAGGGAATTCGTTCCAGCATTACTAGGTCTGCAATTGATGCAAACAATTTTGAGATTAAACCAGCGTTCCTATCAATGATCCAATAAACCAATTTGGAGGATCTCCTCTGGAAGATCCTAATCGACACTTATCTCTTTTTCTTGAATTTTGTGATACAATAAAAATTAATGGTGTATCTGATGATGCTCTTAGACTGAGATTATTTCCTTTTTCCCTTAAGGACCAAGCAAAAGCATAGCTACATTCTCATCCGACTGGGGCATTCACCACTTGGGAGCAATTGTCAAAGCTTTCTTGCTGAAATACTTTCCAACGAGTAAAATGATTCAATTGATGAACCAAATCACAGGCTTTACACAGAGGGATAGCACATCACTTAGTGAGGCATGGGAGTGCTTCAATGAACTACAATAGAAGTGCCCTCACCATGGATTAGAAGATTGGTTTTTAACTCAAACTTTCTATAATGGTTTGCTTTACAACACTCGCTTAACTGTTGATGCTATCGCAGGGGGAACACTGATGAAGAAGACTGTTGAAGATGCCTATGCGTTGATTGAAGATATGGCACTGAACCACAACCAATGGACTACTGAGAGAGGAGTGCTATATCGTCCTCCTCATGGTAAGAATGGTGATGATGGTTGGCGTTCTCTCGCAGAAAAGGTAGATTCTTTATGTAATCATTTTGATTCTTTTCAGATGCAAACTGCTGTTGTTTCCTCTGTTATTTGTGATGTATGTGGGAACCATGGGCACTATGCTGAAGAGTGTAAGGTTATTGTTGATTAGGGTAGTGAGCAAATCAATGAAGTAGGGGGGTACAATCAAGTTAGAAATAATGACCCTTACTCTAATACCTACAACCCTGGTTGGAGAAACCACCATAACTTGTGTTGGAGAAGTAACAATCATGCTAGTGTGCAAAATGAAAATAGAGGGTACCAGCAGAGTCAACAAAATCAGAGTCAACCCAAAAAATCTAGTTTAGAGGACATGTTTGAAAATTTCATGGGTGCCCAGATGAAACAAAATGAAGAGTTCAAAGAGAGTCTTAGGGAAATTAACTCTACGTTAGATGGTGTTATTGCTCACAATAAGATTTTAGAGACATATATAGCACAACAAGCAAGCACTTCTTACAGACCCTCAGGAAAATTACCTGCTAAACATGAACCAAACCCTAGGGAGTACTGTAATGCTATCATCACCAGGAGTAGAAGGCAATTAGATGAACCTAAAGGGAAATATGAAAATAATGAAAAAGAGACTAATGTTGATCTTGATAATGAATTAGACTTGGGAAAATCTTCTGAGCATGAGTAGTCCCAAACTAGTTTGTTACCTCACCAGGGTGATAAACCAAACGGTGATGAACCATGTCAGAGTGATATTTCTAAACCTAATTCTCCTCCACCTTATAGGCCACCTATTCCTTTTCCCTAGAGGATTGTGCAAGCTATGTTGGATAGGCAGTTTGGGAAATTTTTGGTGGGTTGAAAAAGTTATATATTAATATTCCATTTACTGATGTCTTATCTCAAATGCCTACATCTGCAAAATTTTTAAAAGAAATTTTATCCAACAAAAGAAAAATAGAGGACTATGGTACTGTGGCACTAACTGAGGAATGCAGTGCTCTAATTCAAAATAAGTTGCCACCGAAATTAAAAGATCTAGGTAGTTTCTCTATCCCTTGTTTAATTGGGAATGTTGCTTTCGTTTGAGCCTTATGTGATTTGGGAGCCAGTGTGAGTTTGATGCCCTTATCTATATGCAGGAAACTAGATATGGGAGCTCCTAAGCCAACTTCAATATCTTTGCAGGTCACCGATCGCTCAGTGAAATATCCTATAGGTATTCTTGAGGATGTTCCTATCCAAGTTGGTAAGTATTTTGTGCCTACTAATTTTGTGGTTCTTGAGAAGGAAGAAGATGCGAAGATTCCTATTATCCTTGGTAGACCCTTTTTGGCTACAGCAGGAGCACATATTGATGTTAGAAAAGTAAAACCCACTTTTGACATTTGTGATAATATAATTGAATTTGATTTAATTGATTCCTTGTAAAAAGCATCACACTCAGGATCATGTTGTAGCATTGATATAATTGATGATTTTGTTAGTGATGTGCATAATTTATTTGATGATCCTTCTAATTTTGAAACTGACATATCATCTGAGTATGTGAATAAAGAATTTCAGGAGAAAGCAGCAAAGAAGAAGAAGAGAGGAAGGAGAAAAGGAAGATAAAAGCTGCTTGAGGAAAGAAAAAGGTTCTTGAGTAAAATTGGATACTGTTTCATAAATGAGCCTTATGTTCCTAGAAGCCATGAACAAAACACTAAGAAATCAATATGGCGACTGAAGACACCCCCACGATCAAATCCGGGTGTTGAACGGTCAAGCTAATGACCGAAAACTAGCGCTTCTTGGGAGGTAACCCAAGCACTTTTTCTTTTATTTTTGGTTTGTTTTTGTCTTAATTTGTTTTGTTTAGGGTTAATTTTTCCTTTTCTCATTTTTAGATACATTTTTCTAAAATTTTTGTGATTTTTGACAAATTACGGTATTACCGTAATTTTTATTACGGTGCCGAAATTCATGTTGATTCTTTACAAAAAGATTGCGTGGATTACAATACTACCGTGATAGAGTTTACAAGCCATAATTTTCATACATTTTTGTACATAAAGTTTTTAGATTTTTGAGCATTTTACGGCAGTGCTGTGGAGCTTTTCACGGTACTATATTTCTGGACGATTTTGACCAGAAAGTTTTTGACTTTTTGTGAAGATTATGGCAGTGCCATGATGAATTTCACGGTACCGTAAAAGTGGAGCATTTTCTTACAAAAACTTTTACAATTTTCGGACGAAATACAGCACTACTGTATTTGTCTTCACGGTACTGTAATTCGATGTTTTTCTCAGCTAAGAGCTTGTCGCGATTTTACGGCACTAACGTAATTACATTATGGTACCGTAATCTGCCCAACCCCACGCAATTCAGGTGTCGTATTTAGGGTTCGGTGCCATGTTTTTAGGGTTTCTTCACTCGTTTTTGCGCCGACCTCCCGTATTCTTCGATTCCTTGCCTTCGTAATCGTCTTGCGACCTTTCCTCGCCAATTTATAACGATTTCCACCTTCGATTTTGAGAGATATTGAGCTTAAACCGAGCTCAGTCGCAATTTTTTGCCACGATTTCGCCCCTTTTGTTTTCTCTCATCCGTGCGTCGATCGAGCTGCTTCTAGCTCCAGCATGCTTTGCAAAAGGTAGAGGATCACCCCTCAAGTTGATTGGAAGCGCAATTTCAACTTAGAAATTCAGATTTGAAGCTCGAATCTAGCTTTGTTTTCAGCACTGTTCATCCTTTGGTAACACTTCTTATTCCAGTTTTTCCTTCAATAGTTTTTTGCTTCCTTTGCTTCCATTACCATGTCACCGGCAAGAGGATGGTTTCTAAGAAGAAGGGGAAGGCCCCAACTGAGACTCTAGTACCTCCACTGAACCCCTTCGATATCATCTTCGAGAATGAACTTCAGGAACAAAGGTATAATCAACTTCTTGCAAGGCGCATTGTTAAAATCAAACATACTGACACACGAGCATTGGAGCTCCTGGGGTTGATGGAAGATGTGTTGTGGATGTTTGACCGCATGGGTACAAGGCAATTTTTTGACATGACTCCCCAGACATACCTACCTATAGTGCTGGAGTTTCTTAGTAGTTTGGAGGTAGATTGGGATGAGTATGAGGATCATTCAGCTGAAGGAGAGATCCGGTTCAGGATGGCCAACGAAGATAAGAGACTCACATTCAAAGAAAGTCAACACATATTCCACCTTCCAGAGAGAGGACGCACAGAGCCGCCCATTGGATTTATTAAGAATGTCTTTTAGAATCAGATCACAGTAGAGACCTGATTTTCACCTTCATTAGCTAGAGCCACAAGCATCTCAAGCCCGTGTGTCAGATATGCCCACCGAGTTCTTGCACATACCATCTTCAGGCGAGGAGATAGCGATGGTATGGTCCATCACACTGAGCTTTTTTTCCTTTGGTGCATGCTTCATGGATATATTGTGGATGTGGCTTACTTCTTAATGAAACAATTGGATAAAGTGGCTAGAGCCAAGAGAGGGATGATAGTGATAGGAAGATTTCTTACTCCTATAGAACTACACTTGGGTATTGAGCCCGATGGGATTGAGGTAGCTAGGGGCAATGCAAGGATCGACATAGAATCTTGCGTTGCCACGAAGATGATTGTCCGAGATGGAGATACATATTGCTTGATTCTTCAGCCTAGGCTTCCGACTCTGCCACTGCCGAACACACCGAGGACTATAGTGCAAAATCAAGAAAATTGGAAGTTGTCACCAAACAGTGTTTCCTATGCCACTCCCGCACCAGAGACCTCAGTGCCGCCACCACCTCCTACTTGGGGTGATGACCCATTTGTTAGTGTTTATGCCCTAGGACCTCAAGATGGTGATAGATGAGTTATCCTGACATTGTCGTTGTTGTGCAAGTTTGTACATCTGCGCATATGTACATTTGCATATACAATGTCCCTAAGAGATAGATTTTATCTAGTCTTTGTGTTTATCCCTGGTCTAGAATCATATTGGATATTAGACAGCTATGATTCACTTGAGACTAGTATATGCGCTAGTTGAACACGGGTTGCTAACGCAAGCATATGGGTGTATCAAGGGAGATATACTGGATCGACCCGCCATGAGGATTCATCTTGGTGTCACGAGATGAATATTACAGTGACAGAGTTGCGCATGTCCTAGACTTGAGGGCATTAGTATCTCTATATAGTGATTGATGTGCTTTGATGCACCCTTACGCTTCGCCGTAAAAGGGGAGTTATAACGGTTGTCATTGGGTATGTCGCAAGCCGTATGTGGGATTCAATGTGCCAATAGAGGATTTGCCCCTTCCTTGCAGGCAAGCTTGATTGTCCATGGCGCCCCTATATGGATGACTAAAAGTGTATGGCCATACCCAGGTGAGAACCTGATTTAATCATGCCATATTATTGGGATTAACAAGTGTGACACACTTGCCCAATCTGGACATCAGTTGGCAAAAGGACAAAGCTGCACTTATACTTTGTCGCAGTTGTAGGGGATGTCGATGATGACACCATTCTGATGACTTAGGTAGGAATGATGTACTGCTATGTGCCACTCATTGCTTGTGATGATTTAGTCATCACTGCCAACATCTGAAGAACCTACAGGGTCGCACACCTAGACGTCAGAGATTCCATACTGATCGTTTACCCTCTGATCAAATCATTGTGTGATTCGGAATATTTTGGGGAACTGATGCATTGAGACTTGTTCTGAGGAGATGATATTTTATTTTAGTTCATGTTTGACCACTAGTTGACTCAAGTGGACCACATTTGACCTCTGTTGACCTGTGTTGTGAAAATGAGTCAAACAAGGGTCTTAGTGCAAGTTTGGACTTGGCACTTTAGTCACATGAATAAAATAAAATCATTAATTGGCAAGAGAATCTTTCTCTTGGCTAATTAATAGGCTTGGGCGCAATTTACAATTAATAGCGTCTGCGGGGATTCGAACCCGTGACTCTGATCTGGTTAATTTTGAATTGGCGCCTATATGCAATAACCCACATGGGAAAAATCTCCAAGCTGTGATCTGGCTCTGCCATTATAAATAGAGAGGCCTGTGATGACACCAAAATTCATAGTATATTTTGTGTCATTTCATGTGTCTTTTTGTGTCAAATGTTGTAGAATCTACACCACTTCTTATTTTTTTTTATCATTTTCAGATTAAAAGTGCCATATTTTGATGGATTTTGGAAGATTTGGGCACACGAATGGATTCCAGACGTCAAAACAAAGCTACCCATCAATTTTCATAAAATTTGGAGCCAAATCGCAAAAATACGACACTACCATATTTTTTGGACAAACTCTCACGGTACCGTATTTCTCAGCAGAAGACTTGGGTGAAATACGACACTACCGTATGAAACTACACGGAACCGTATTATTCAACATTTTAGACCAGAAAAGTTTGACACGAATACGACACTGCCGTATGAAACTACACGGTACCATATTTTGTAGCAATTTCAACCAGAAAGTTTCAGCGAGAATACGACACTGCCGTAATCCGAATACGGTACCGTATTTTTAAACCAGATTCGTGACTTTTTTGGGCTGATTCTTGCGCGGGCCATAACTTATGATGCAGAAGTCCAAATTGAGATCCGAAAGAAGTGACGAACTTGTCTTTAAGAGGAAAAGATGCACGAAGTGGAAGGGGTAACTTTTATCCAGTATTGAGGGAGAAAGTGACAGAACGGTGCTTTGGGTTGGGCTTCACGCCGAGAGGCATGGAGACCAACTCTCATCATGATTTTTACTCTGAAACTTGGCCTAGATGAAAGGAGGACGCCATAGAAGTTTCTGAGCGTTCAGAGTCCGATCGGAGGAGAAATCATCAGAACAGTGGTGACAACACTGTTCACAAGCGAAATTACGGGTTGTAATTCAATTACAACCCTGTTTTGTATCTTTTCTTTCTCCCTTCTTAGATTTTTGACCTTTGAACTATGATTTATTGTAATCTTTCCTTCATGCTAGCTCACATTTTTTATGGGACAGGGAGTGTAATCCCCTTGGTTTCTTAATGACTAGAAAACATCAATTTTTGTCCTGATAATTTTATTTATGATAATTTTACTTTTGTGATTGATTGTTCTTTGATTCTCCTTAGTTTTATAAATATCAGCATGTTTTAAAATTTTGTGAAATAGACCGAGAGGTTGATTGTTTGAAATTCGGAACCCTAGAAATCATTGAGTTTGGAACTTATCGTATGAGATTAGGTTGGTTCTTCGAATTCTAATTTTTAGTTAATTTATTGCCATGTTGATAATTTGAATCTAGGGTTGAGTTATTGTGTTAGGCTTGATTTGATCTTGCACGAGAGTGAGGATCGAGTCGTCGGAAAACCATAAGTAAAACATGTGTTGAGTTTCATGATGCACGAGAGTGATCCTTGAGATTCCACTTGAGATTATTGACTTAGAACTTGGATGCACGAGAGTGATTCTTGAGTTATTTGTGAAAGTCCCCTAAAGGGGGCCGAAACCCTAATCGCATGCACTTCTATATTTTTAAAGCATGGGCGGAAATAAGGATTTCAAGTGATCGCATAAGGCATGATCTTATGATTAACCTATTAACTTGCAAAGATCATGTTAAGATCTTACCATTGCCA
>JANTFE010022943.1:6209-17236 GCA_027562315.1 Costus pulverulentus | reverse complement strand
CATACTGAATAACAACCATTGCCTTTATAAACATAAGAGTTTATACATGATACTGATACAATCCCAAGGCCTCAAACATTAGCCTTTAAGGGCATACCCCAACAGTTCGCACCCAAGTTCAGAAAAATGCTTTTTAGCAACCCAAAATCTAATCAGGAGAAATCAAGTAAAAGGAGTGTCTTAAGCATTCACCAGTTTGGTCTCATAGTTTCTAGATATCAACTAATTCAGAAAGCAGTAAACATGGGATTCAATCAAGCATACACAACACTCATAATGTTGGGGTTAACTCAAATGTTTTATTCAGGATACAAAACACTGATCATTACATTAGACTTCAACTCATATCCTTAGGTACCATTGCCAATTTTTCGCAATGCCAAGTAGAGGAGTCTTTTTATTTCAATTCACATTTCTTAGATTTCAACTCATATCCTTCGGTACCACTGCCAATTTTCCGTAGTGCCAAGTAGAAGAATCTAAGTGTGATTTTTTTTGATCCAAGTGAATATATTTCAGAAATCAACATATCCTTTCCTTTAACAAATGCAGTGTCTCCCCAATAATAGAACATAATTCAAAGTTTGAAAAGAGAATATGTATCCTGATATGTATCGAATGTAAATTGCAAACCTAAATCAATTGAAGAATCATGAAAACGCTTGACCCACTAAATGAACAACCTAAAATCAACCCACTTAGAGAATTTCTAATTCATAGAACATATGGACATGACTATTGAGTAAATTTCCAACAAGTACTACATTCAACATGTCTTCATAAATTCCAACCAAACATGAATTTAACTTTAAGAATTTTTGCAAGGCTATCATCAGACAAGACTATCATGACAAGTCAATAATGAATTTTCTATCAGAAAAATTAGCAATATATTTCTTCAAAACAACTACACGCAAGCTTATGAATTCAGACATCATTTAACATGAAAAGCATAATGTCAAAGTGAAAAGCAAGTGGTTCAAAAATATATCTCATACACTACAGAGTGTGGGGCCTGAAGATGTGGACCAGGCCCACGAATAGTGGCATATATGATACAATGCCAATATCAAAATATCCATCATAATGTAGCATAACAAATCCATAAAAAGAACCAGAAAGTCACGACAACTACAACCAAACAACCAAGAAGAAGCTGGAGTCAAGACAGCTCACCCGCTCTAAAATATTGCATAGTCCTCTATGCAATGTCGTATATGTGAGAGGAGGGGGTGGCGCTGTCGGGTTCGGATGCAGCTAGCGCCTCCTGCGTGAGTGAGAGCCAGAAGCTCGGGAGCTCTTGCCCTTACCGCGTGAAGTGTAACCAGGCGCTTCCTCCTCATCTGAAGAGACTGGAATGTTCCTTATGTTTTCTTCGTTGAGCAGGGCGAACCTGGCATCCATAGTAGAAAGTTTTTCCCAAATTGACCCCAACATTTTGTGCTGCCGTTGCATCCCAGCCTCATTAGCTTCCCATCGGGAAGCTTGCTCCTGGCGAATATAGGAGATGGAGGAATCCATCTGATTAATGAGCTCACACTGCTGAAGCTGCTCCTCCCTCATCTCTTGAAGAACACGCATCATGGAATCTGAGGAAGAGCCGCCACTAAAGAAAAACGAGCTAGGGGCTAGTGGTGCAGTGTCAATAGGGTCGGGCTGAGGATCTTCGGTTGGCTTGATGCGCCAGTTCTCTCGAACGCGCACAGTGGTGCGTGCTGGATTAGGTAGTGGTAAATAGAACTGGCTGTCCTTGAACATCATACAATAAGAATCACCTCGATGGACGATAAGTTTGATGGAAATGCACTACTCAATTTAGAGCCGGTTGTTTCCATGAGCCTCGGGTGTACCGTAGGGGATGACCCCTAGAGCGACAGCAAGCGGTGTGATAAGGCCTCCGATGACGATCGCGCCCTTGCGGCAGTGCGCGATATGGCTGAACTGTTTTGCTAAATAGAATCCTGAATCGACATATCAAATGGTTGGGTTGCAGATGCTGGATGCTCTTGCAACTCTGGCTGAGTAGAAGTGTTCATTCCTAATCGATGCCCAGAAAGCTTGTTCGTTGAACTCTACTGGGACATTGCGCGTGCAAGGCTCCCGGAAAACGTAAATATGGCGGAGATCAGAGAGAGATAAACTGTGCTCGATGTTCCCCATCCGGAAGGAGAGGCGCCCTGGGTCTTCATCTACTGTCGCAGCAGCTCTCATATCCAGAGAGCTGAGGAATTCTAATGTAACACCGATGTACGTGGGCGAGGCTGGCCATAGGAATTGCTCCCATCCAACATTCGAATACATCCATTCAACATCGTCCATGAGCCCTAGCATAATAAGAGTGTTTCGGTCCAAGTATCTAGTGTTGGATATCTGACGATGGAGAAGCTGCTAATTGTGTTGTTGGTGCTCTGCATTTTTGAATACTATGCCAAATTCATTCGGCGGAGATGCATAGGCTTGAGGCTACCGAGCAGAATGGCGCACTGGGTTTCTGGAAGAGGAAGGTTGCGCCGGCTGGCTTGTAGAAGTAGTACACGGTGGCAGAGGGTGTCCGTGTGGGACGAAGTCATCATCATCAGTAGAAGGTTCGGATGCGGGGTGTGGGTCGCGGCGACAGAAGGCGAGCACTTTGCGCCTTGGTGCCATTAGGTCAGAATGCCGGCAATGATGGAGAAAACTAGAAAACCAGAAAAGGTTTCGCCCGAGCACAGAAATAGCGAACGATCGTGACAGCAGAAACAGAAAGGTTGGCTGGGGGGAAAAATTGGAATACTAACAGCAGAGATCGGATTGGGGTTGTGCGAACCTCACCGGAGTTGTAGATCGTGAAGAAGGAAGGTCTTTTGAAGATTCGGTGGTGAGAAGTCGTGGGCCTGACCAGAGATCCAGAGCATGAGAGGTGGCGATGGCAGAACTCGTGGAGACCTTTTTCGTGGTTTAGGGCAAACACGGGTGATGAGCAGATACTATCACTAGTGAACCAGGGTGGGTTCACCTGACCATGAAGTACACGGCGGAAACGTGCCCTTTTCTGATCAGATGTCTTCATGGGTGAACCCCACCGGGTTGACCAAGCCGTGAAGAGTACGTTAAGTTGCAGAAAACCCAGAAATAATATGCACATCTCAAAACTGCTGGTTCCGTCCTAATTTTAAAAAAAATATCCTTCGAAAAACTGCTCATCAAGATGCAGAGTGTACTTCACGGGTGAACAACACCGGGTTCACCTGGCCGTGAAGTGCGCTGAGCTTTAGTAAAAATCCAGCAGGAATCCTCCTATTCATATAGCGTATCTGTGCCCCAAAAATAAAGCTCTAATCCGCGTATATCAAGATCAAAAATTTCCTAAAATAAGCTAGATAAACAAGAGAGTGGAGCAATCAACGATGGTAAACTAAAAACTGAATGACAACTAATGCAACAGAAAGAAAATGAAAACAACGAGAAAACTTGGGTTGCCTCCCAAGAGCGCATGTTTTTGGTCAATAGCTCGACCATAGAGTCATCAGGTAATCAAATCAGGGAGGATCAAAAGGGTCGTAATCTTCCCCTTGTTTGACTAATTCATCTTCAAAACGGTGTTCGAGGTGATGTCCATCCACTACAGAATTTCCAATGCATTCAACTAAACTCACGCTGTAACATGTACCTGTAAAAGAAGGTTTTTCAAGAGAATTAGACAGGTCAAATTGAATAACATTGCCACTGATGTTTAAATCCAGTTTCCCATTTTTAACATCGATGACAACACCAGCTATAGCAAGAAAAGGCCTTCCTAAAATAATAGGAAGTCTGTCATCTTCATCAATGTCCAATACAACAAAGTCTGCAGGGATAAAATAATCTCCCACTTTGATAGGTACATCCTCTAAGTACCCACTGGACTCCTAACTGATAAGTTAGCAAACTGCAGAGAAATATTAGTCGATTTCAAATCACCCAAATCCAGCTTTTTACACAATGATAGCGGCATGATGTTGACACTCGCCCCTAAATTGCACAATGCTCTCTAAAAGGTCATCTCTCCTATCTAGCATGGTATGGAAAAACTGCCAGGGTCCTTGAGTTTTTGTGGAAGCTTGTTCTACAAAATCGCACTGCACTCTTCAGCAAGTGCCACAGTGCCTTGGTCCTCTAGCTTCCTTTTATTTTAGAGAATATCCTTCAGGAATTTCGCGTATGTTGGCATCTGCGAAAGGGCATCAACAAAGGGAATGTTAATATATAATTTTTTCAAAATATCCAGAAACTTACTGAATTATTTGTCCAATTTGACTTTGACAAGCCGCTGAGGGAAAGGTATCGGCGGCTTGTAGGCTGGCGGCCCAACATAGGGTCTCTCTTCCTCTGTTCGTTTAGGTTCTGCCATGTTGAATCTGCGTGTGGCTCCTCAGGGTTCAGTGTCACTTCATCCCTTGTATTATCAATCGGCATCTTAGGATCTTCCAGTTGCTTGCCGCTCCGAGTGGAGATTACATTGCACTGCTCCCTCGGGTTAACTTCTGGCTATGATGGAAGCTTCCCTGACGCTCTAGAGGACAAGCTAGCCTGCTGCGCAAGCTGGCTCTCTAGCATTTTATTATGTGTTTCCAAGGAGTCCATCCTCGTCATCATCAGTTTCATCATGCCAGTCAGCCCTTCTATCTGCTTACTTAGTTAGGAGTCCTGGGCCGGTCTTGGAGGAGGATTGTAATTCGTTTATTGAGGGGGAGGATTGTAGTTTCTCTGTTGGAACTCAGGTGGCTGCCTGTAATTTTCTTGTTGTGGCGGCATGAACTTCCCTTGTTGTGATTGAACTTGTGGTGGCGCTTGCCCTGGTTGTATAGGATGCGTGGTCCAGTAGGAAAAGTTCGGGTGGTTGCGCCAGCCAGGATTATAATAGTTGGAATAAGGGTTGTTCATGAGGTTTGCATTTCCAACTGCATTTAGCTGTTCAGGCTGAGCTTGGACTACCTACCCATCTCCCACTCGGCACTCAGCACCTGCAAGACCTGCAACGCCACACAACTCACAAGATAATGAATTAGTGTCCAAGGAATTAACAGACCATGAATCAAATTTCTGAGTCAGATTGTCTACCTTCGCAGTCAAAGCAGTTAATGAATCAAGATTGAATTTACTTGCTTTTCTCGAAAGTGTACCTCACTCTGGATTCCATTGATGGTAGTTCAGTGCCATGTCCTCTAGGAGGCTTATAGTATCTTCAGGTACTTTGCTCATTAAACCCGATCCTCCAGCAGCTGCATCGACTGTGAGTCTAGTATTGTATTGCAATCCCATGTAGAATGTGTGTACTAGGACCCAAGTCTCAATCCCATGGTGGGGACATAGTCTTTGAAGCTCTTTAAATCTTTCCCAGGCTTCGTACAAAGACCTCTCATCCTTCTGCATGAAGCTCGTTATTTGGTTTCTGAGTTGGATTGTCTTTGAAGGAGGGAAATACTTCGAGAGGAAAGCTTAAGACAGTTCATCCCATGTCCATATTGAAGCTGGGGGGATCATGTGGAGCCATGCCCTTGCTCTGTCCCGCAAAGAGAATGGTTACAAGCGTAACCTGATAGTATCAGAAGTAGCCCCATTAATCTTTAACATATCGCAATATTCCAAAAATATAGACAAATGCATATTGGGGTCCTCAAGAGGAGAACCACCAAATTGGTTTTGTTTATCATGAAAAGTAGAGCAGGTTTAATTTCGAAATTGTTGGCCTCGACACTAGGCCTAACGATTCCTGATTGAAACCCTTGTGTAAAAGGTGCTGCGTATTCTCGCAGTGTTCTGGCATTGTTGTTGTTCATAGGTTGATGCGCTGGTTCGTTTTCCATGTCAATGTGAAGGTGTTTCATCTGTTTTTGATTCTCCTTTTTCAGATCTTGTTTAAACTTCCTTCTTTGTCTGAAGGTTCGTTCTATTTCGAGATTGATTTCCAAGAATGCTCCTACCCTGGAACTTCTTTGCATAAAAATTTGTCAGACTCAATTATGATGTTCAAAGCAGTCAACACAAGCAAAAAGCAGTGTGAAACAAAAATAAAGAAAGAAAAGAAAAACTAACTAAAGCTTAGTCTACCAGTCCTTAGAAGTATGCTAATATCAACCATTGTTCCCCAGCAACGGCACCAAAAACATGACACTATCTACAGGTGCACGGAAATGTCGCAGTAATATAAAAGATATCGTCTCCCACAGGGAACAAGGTGAGTACTAGAAAATACAATTTTTGGAATCTAAGCTGATCAAGTTGTGGTTTTTGGAACTAAAGAAAACAAAAACTAAGCAGAATAGTAAACAAGAGATCAAACAACTATGACAGGGTAAATATATGAGAGAGAATATCAGGGCTTGGGTTTTCAGCACTCCGACGATTTTATTTTCATTAAGAAATAAATACTAGTTACTTGGATTTATAGATATGCATAAGGAATCTACCCTATGGTACAAGGTGCCCTCTTTCGAGTGTACACCCTGGTGTTTGCCTAGAACGTCTCTTACATTCATAGTGGACCATTTTTAACAAACCCAATGGGTTCCGTGGTAGATTATGAACCCTCGAGCAAAGAACAAGCACTTTCGTGTCGAGTCTTCACAAGATTCACGAAGAGCTTCGATCGTTACAGTCCTACTCTCGTTACGAACCGTAACAACTATATCATGATAATACTTGGCTAGAGTACAAATCAAGAAATAAGTGCATCAAGTGAAATATGCTTAAGATATGATCCAAATAGCAAAGTTAATACATGAGTTGCAAACAAAAATCGTCAGAGGGCTTCAACCTAGCCCTGAAAATAGGTTTACGCTACAACCATCGTCACAACGCTCGAGATCCTCTCTTTAAACATAAGAAAATAACAGGAAAAGGTTTCTAAGAGGAAAGAGTTGATGAACCAAAGGAAATAAGCAAGGATTGCGGAGATCCAACGATTAGATCTTCGAAAATCTCGCTTGTTCATCGTGTTCGTCAGCCCTAGCCGCTTCATCACCCGATTACCCAATAATTAGGCCATAGAATTTGGGGCTTTTATATTCTTTTCGTTCGTCTTCGAGTCAGCTTTCCAAAAAGTCCTCACTTGCTAAATTTGGACTTGAATCGGATTCAAAATTGCCAAAATACTGAATAGGTGTCGGGCTGATCCGTCAACTTCACGGGTGAACCCCGCCGGGTTCACCAGGTGGTGAAGTGCACGGTGCTCTTTTGTTGTGAAATAATCACAGGTGAACCCCGCCGGGTTCACCTACTAGTGAAGTCTTTAGCAAATTTCTATGCGGGACTTCATCAGATCAGATCACGGGTGAACCCCATGGGGTTCATGATGCAGGATCACCACCCAGAAGATCCAAGAGAAGCAGGAAGGCCCCCGATAGATACGGGGCCTCTAAATGATCTGTTAGCCATGATGAATGTTTTGTAAGCCTGCCTTGTTTATGTGTTGCAGGACAGCACTATTGTAGCACTCAGGTGCCTAGGGGTAGTTTAGGAAGGGTAGCCTAGGCATTTTGTTATTTACTTTTGTAGTGGATGCACAGGCCAAGGAACCAAGATCACATCAGTGATCCAAACACATACTCAGGCGACTTCACCTGATCTAGGAGATCATTGATAGAGGTGACGTAAAGATATGCAGAGTTGACACAGATAACAATCTTGCAGACCCACTGACCAAAGCTTTGGTGCAGCAAAAGTATGATGGTCATACTTGAGACATGGGGTTAAGGTACCTCAACGATAAGGTTTGAGTGTAAGTGGGAGATTGTTAGTGTTATGCCATGAGACTTATGTTTTGGTCTTATCTTTTGTACTACATACATTGATATTTATAGATATCATGGCATTGTTGCTGTCATGGTTTATTATACATCTGCGCATATGGATGTTTATATGATGATGTCCCTCGAGATATTTCTATCTCAGTTTGCTATGTCCCGAGTCGAGTACCATAGTAGATAGGGGATAGCTATGGTGTGGGTGAGACTCGTTTATGCATTGGTTAGCATGGGTTGCTTAACGCAGGCATAAGGGTATATCAAGGAAGATATACTAGACCAACCCGCCGTGAGAGTTCTTCTTGGGGCCTCAAGAAGAATCTCATAGTGATAGAGTAGTATATGTCTTATGACTTGAGGGAGATTGTATATTTGTGTTGTAAGGGATATACTTTGATACAACCTAACGCCTCATCATAACACAGAAGTCATAACGGTTGTCATTGGGTATGTTTTAAGCAATATGAGAGGTACATCTTGCAGATAGTGGATTTGCCCCTTTCCTGCGAGGAAGCTTGATGTCCATAGGCCCCTATATGGTGCATGACTGAAAGTGTGTGGCCACACCCAGGTTTAGCCTGATTTAGTCATGACCATCTTCGTTGGAATAAACAAGTGTGACACGCTAATGTGGGGTGGAGACACGTGATGAGCAAAGCAGAAAATGGTATATAAAGATCAACAGCCAGATATCCAGGCAAGAAAATTAATCAGTTACGAAAAAGTTGATATGCCTTATAATAGGTTCCAAAGATCCAAAATTATAACTGACTAAACCACCTTGTAGAATTAAACTAGTTCTTATAGAATGTATAAAACTTGGAGAGCAAAGAACTATCGGGCAAGTAGAATGTTTGCAACAAAACAGTTAGTCAAATTGGAAATTTAAGGCAGTGCAGAATTTTATCAGAATGCAAATGTTGCCATGGCCTCCAGAGTGATTGGTTGGACTTGGATTCGACCTAATTGTTTTGCATGATGGAACAAGGTTTGGTCTTTCCAGTCATGCACAAAATGAAGCGTTTCCTTTGCCCAACTTCTTAAAATACCTGTGACAAAAGTGATACTCAGATTAGTACATAAAAATATTTGTAGAAGTTATTCAGATAAGAAAAGATGCTATGTGTTTCTGGTTGATCCATTGTCGCTTCAGTTGGATCGACTTGTCCATCTATTAGAGCAAGGTGAGTTCTTCCTATTGACGCTGACGATCGGAGGTGGAGGCTCGTCCGAGCGCGTTAAAATCCTACGTCAAGAAGGCTAATCAAGTTAGTTCAAAGAGAAAAAAGACAGCAGGAAAATCTGGAACAGAGAACGTCACGCGATTTGAGCAGAGTTCGTCGGCGTTCGTCTGGTGGTGCACGGATGTCGAAATTGCTACTACTGGGGGTTTATGTGGTGGTGATGACAACGTGGCTGGAGTTTCGGGTCGAGTGGTGGCCGGTCAGAGGAGGGCGACGAGGAAAGGTGGGTCTGAGGCAGGAGCATAACAGAAACAGGGGAAACATGATCGGAGAGCAGAGTTAGGCAGCGTTCGTCCAGTGGTACATGATCGTCAGACTTGTTATGATTGGAGGTCCCTCTGACGATGGCGAAGTGGTGGCCAAAGTTTGAAGGCGATTGGTGGCTGGTCGGAGGAGAACGGCGATGATGAGCGGAACTAGGGAGGAAGCAGGGCGTTAATAGGGGAAGTGGTCAGCAGTTTTGATTTCGGCGATCGGGGTGGTGGATGGATGGATGCCAGTGGCTGGAGCTTAGTCTTGGGGAGGAGGAGTGATGCCCGAAGTTTCGTGGGGATCAAACCGGCGGATCGTCGGCGGCGTGCTCACAAAGTTTCAGAAATCCTAGGAACATTCGTTACAGGCTGGTTCGATTACGGGAGGAAAGAAAGATTAGGGAAGGAGGAAGAAGGGGAAGCTAGGTGACACAAGCACCTCAGAGGGGAAGAGGATGGGAAACATCCGATTCCATTGGAAGAAAACTATTTCATTGATTCAACAACATTCTATCGATTACAATTTTCATGTGATACACATAGGGGAAGCTTTGAGAGAGACGTTACAGGCTTTCCTTCTTTGATCGGTTGCATAGACGTTAAACTTTCCTTCGATGCTGTAGAGAGCCGTTGCAACTTTGTGAGATGTGAATCGGCTGTAGAGACGTTAAGCTTTCCTTCGATTGCTGTGCGCTGGCGCTTGATAAGCTCCTTGATTCGTGCGATGCAATGAGATCTCTTGATCGGTTGAGTTGATCTTTAGCATATTTTGCTGATTGGCTGGATAAGATATCCCATGATGAACGTTGACTATTGGATGAGATCCTAGGTTGGAGTTAGCGCATATGGATGCAAGTCCTAGTTGGTGGAATGCGGCAACTCTTTCTTTGAGCTTGAATCTCTTGAGGTGATTGAAGTAGTTCTTCCATTATTGAGCTAGCTTTCTGGAGAGAGTCTTGCTAGCTTATTCGCGAGCTTCCGAGACTTCGTCTAGGGTAGTCGTATGAACCAAAATAGTGTACCAGTCACCCATAGATGCCTTGTGCCCCTTAATTCGGCACCTATCAAGGATAGATCTGGTGTGATGTCATCACCATGGATGTCGCACAAGTCCTTCTAGGTCGCCCTTGGCTATATGACATGGATGTGATCCATTATGGTTGCACCAATACTTATGTCTTTAGTCAAGATGGGCAAAAGATTAGGTTGAAACCTACCCAACCCAAGGAGCTTAGAGCCTAAACCAATAAGGGGAAGATAGAAGAAACCAAGTCTAGCACACCCACCATCCAGCTCTTCCGTCCCCAAGCTTTCACTAAGGAAATCCAAGAGACCCAACCTATCTACTCCTTAGTCTTTAAGGAACCCAACCCTGACCAAGAGGATAAGCCACCCCCTGAGATAGAAGCCCTCCTCTCAGACTATAGTGAGTTAACACCAGAGGAGCTACCCATAGGCTTACCCCCTCTTAGGGACATCCAGCATAACATAGACCTTGTTCTTAGCTCAACCTTACCTAACCTACCCCATTATAGGATGAATCCCACTAAACATGAGGAACTTAAGAGACAGGTAGATGACCTCCTAGCTAAGGGTCACATTAGGGAAAGCCTAAGCCCTTGCGCAGTCTCAGCCCTTCTTACCCCAAAGAAGGATGGTAGTGTTGGGGTATGCCCTTAAGCCTAATGTTTGAGGCCTTGGGATTGTAACAGTATCATGTAATAAACGTTTATGTTTATAAAGGCAAGGTTATTATTCAGTTAGCTACA
>JANTFE010022926.1:21578-31873 GCA_027562315.1 Costus pulverulentus | reverse complement strand
TAACAAGCTGAATAATAACCATGCCTTCTATAAACATAAGAGTTTATTACATGATACTATTACTATCCCAAAGGCCTCAAACATTAGCCTTAAGGGCATACTCCAACAGGAAGCTCCTAACTTCAGTGAGGGTTTTAGGTTCAGGCTAGTCTAAGATTGCTTGGACCTTAGTAGGATCAGCTTGTAAACCTAACTCAGAAACAATGAACCCTAGGAAGACAACCTTATGAGAGAGGAAAGAGCACTTCTTTAGGTTGATGTACATCTTCTCAGTCCTAAGTAGGTCAAGGGTCTTCCTTAAATGTTCTAGGTGTTCTTCCTTAGTCTTGCTATATATCAGGATATCATCAAAATAGACTACTAGGAATTTACCTATATATGGTCTAATCACTTGGGTCATGAGTCTCATAAAGGTTGAGGGGGCGTTGGTTAGCCCGAAGGGCATGACCAACCACTCATATAGACCATCCTTTGTTTTGAAGACAGTCTTCCATTCATCCCCTGACCTTATTCTGACTTGGTGATAACCACTCCTAAGATCAAGTTTGCTAAACCAGTTGGATCCTACAAGGAGGTGTAGCATGTCATCTAGTCTTGGGATAGGGAACCTATACTTCACTGTGATTTTGTTGATTGCTCTACAGTCAATACACATGCGCCAACTACCATCCTTCTTTGGGGTAAGAAGGGCTGGAACGGCGCAAGGGCTTAGGCTTTCCCTAATATGTCCCTTAGATAGGAGGTCATCTACTTGTCTCTTAAGTTCCTCATGTTCAATGGGGCTCATCCTATAATGGGGAAGGTTAGGTAAGGTTGAGCCGGGGACAAGGTCTATATTATGCTGGATATCCCTAAGAGGGGGTAAGCCTATGGGTAACTCCTTTGGGGTTAACTCACTATAGTCAGAGAGGAGGGCTTCTATCTCAGGGGGTGGCTTATCCTCTTGGTCAGGGTTGGGTTCCTTAAAGACTAAGGAGTAGATAGGCTGGGTCTCTTGGATTTCCTTAGTGAAAGCTTGGGGTCGGATGAGCTGAATGGTGGGCTTGCTATCACTAGACTTGGTTTCCTCTATCTTACCCTTATTGGTTGAGGCTCTAAGCTCCTTGGGTAGGGTAGGTTTCAACCTAATCTTTTGTCCATCTTGGCTAAAGACATAAGTATTGGTGCGACCATAGTGGATCACATCCATGTCATATAGCCAAGGGCGACCTAGAAGGACTTGTGTGACATCCATGGTGATGACATCACACCAGATCTGTCCTTGATAGGTCCCGAATTGGAAGGGCACAAGGCATCTATGGGTGACAGGTACACTATTTTGGTTGACCCAGGAGATGCTATAGGGGTTTGGGTGTGGTTCTAGTTTCAGCTTAATCTTGACCACAACTACATGAGAGATGACATTGACACTGCTTCCTCCATCGATTATAACCTTGCACATGTGTCCATGGCATTTGGTGTAAGTATGGAAGATGCTTGTCCTTCTCCAGTCCTTAGTAGGAATAGGTTTGACTAGGTTGCATCTAACTACCCCTAAGGTGTTTTGGGCGAACTCATCTGTGTCAAGGTCTTCAAACTCTACATTTTCTAGATAGGGGTCTTGATCTAATTCTATCTCAGGGGTTGCCTCAGGTTCTATGTCTTCTTCTATGAGGAGGAACCTTTTGGTGAATTCTCTAGCCACGTGTCTAGGTTGCTTGCAGTTATGACAGACAATTCTACTGGATCCTGGGGCTTGGATGGGTTTACTTGATCCTATGGGCTGAGTTGGCCTAGGTCGAGGTAGGCTTGAGCTCGGGGAATTGGTTTGGGAAGTTCTAAAGGAAGGTCTAGATGGTGTGAACTCTCTCCTAGTCTTGATGTCTTGTTCAACCTCTAAAGCTCTTTGGTAGGCTACCTCTAGGCTATCTATCTGGTAATAAGTTAGGTTTCTTTTGATGTCGGGTCTAAGACCATTCTTAAACCTACTGAAGGTGACATTTCGGTCCTCAGGGATCTCACTTCTAAGGAGAAGTTCTTCTAGTTTGAGCATGTATTCAGATACAGTTTGGCTACCCTAGGTGTGACTACTAAGTTGGTCGAGAAGCTTGTTTCGATAGTACTGAGGGACGTACTTATCTCTTAACCGACAGTGCATCTCTTCCCATCTCTCAGTTGGATAGAGGGTCCATTCTACATGGGTCCAATATAACCTAGCTGGTCCTTCTAAAAGACACTTGGCAAGTCTTACCTTACCATTTTCTGGGACTTGGCTCCACTCAAAGTACTGCTCTATCTTGGGGACCCAGTCTAGGAATTCCCTAGGGTCTAAGGATCCACTAAAAGTAGGTGGATTGATCTTTACAGCTTGGTGCACAGCAAATTCCCTAGGTCTTTGATTGGGTTGGGTTTGAGCATATTGACCATTCCACTAAGTGTGGGAGTAACCATAGGGTTGGGCGTAGGTTGGCGGTTGAAAGCTTCTACAGGATCCAAGTTTGCCTCACTAGGAGGTTGACTTGGGGTTGGTTGTTGGTTCTCAAGATTGTGGATCCTAGTATCAAAGTTGTTGTTCATGGCATCCATACGTTGGGTAAGCCCAGCATTCATGTCAGCCATTTGTTGGGAAAGTTGTCTAAAAACCTCATTAAGATACATGGGTTGATTGTTTTCTTGTTGGGCTCTAGCTCTAGTTTGCATGATGCAGTTTTGAAATGAGTATATCTTTTCAAAAAAATGCATGAACCCTAGTGCGTTATGGAATCAATTGTGTCAAACACCCTAAACCACATGAATCGTTCTAGTAGTAGAAAAAAAAAAGTTTTGGGCTTAAAAAATCTACTCTAGAGCCTATGCTTTGATACCAAACTGATGTGGGCTCAGGACACAGAACATGCAAACAGCGATTTTGAAAGATTATTTTTTTGTAATAGGAATAATAGGGAAAACTGATATTACACTAACGGATTTGAAAATAGATGTTTTTGTATTTTTAGATAAAGAAGCTGATTTAAACTAGCTAGAAATTAAACTTGCGAAAGGAAAATTACTGGAATAATAAAGAAGACTTATAGTGGATCCCTTGAGAATAGAAGGGGTCACCTTCCCGTTCTTCACTGGTCCTACACTGATGGAAGATGTCGGTTTCACACAGGCATTCCAGCAAACCACACAGGCGTGGGGGAGTTGTTTAAAATAAAATATTAAAGCTTACAATCAAGGGTGCAAGAGGGAGGTTAAGCCTTCAACTTCTCTTGCCTAGACAATAAGAGAGATTAAAACTAAAATTTGGAAGGGTGGAGGAAAAGAGGGCTTGCGCCCCAAAGGGCCTTCAAATCCAATGCCTTCCTTCCTACAAAAATCAAACTAGGTGTAGAATCGGTTCTTGAGGAAAGACAATGAGAAACTTGCACAAAGATTAGGAAAACTTAACTTAAGTGCAATCCTTCTTCAAGGGAACTCTTGGCCTCAAGTTGCCTTCATGGAGGGCCTCGGCTTCAAGGAATGTCGCCAACATTTGCTTGTTGAAGGGAAGTGCTCTCGGTTTGCAACTTGGGAGGGGAAGATGGTCTCGGTTAGGTGAAGAGATGATGAGGATAAGATGGATGCGAATAGAGGAGAAGAGACAACTTGGTGACACAAGCACCGAGAGTTGATTTTGCTAGGAAACTAATAGACAATTTTTCATTCAAGTAAGTTGCGAGAGGTGCCATGAAGGCTACAATAAGTAGGCAAAGCATCTAGGGGTTACATGAGTCTTTTCTCCCCCAGGCGCAAGAGCAAAGATATAAAAGGATTTCAGCAATTAAGCACCAACAGTTACATGGGGTGGGCGCACAATTAATTGGGTTGGCTTCTTTAAGGTAAGAGTCCATCTTTGGCCGGCTCCCTCTAGGCAAGTATTCGAATTTGTCTTGGGCACCAAGGCTTGCGCAATTGTGAAGATGAGGGTGGGCGGTTGACATGATAAGGCTTCCATATTTGAATTCTTTCCTCTTGAGTTGAGCGCCAACAAGAAGATTCCTTGAATTGTGGAGAGATTTGTGGATCTTGATTGGATCTTGATTGGATCTTGATCTTGTGGCCGATTCCTTTGTTGATGTGGGTGCCCAAGGCTTGATTTGGCAATGGAGTTGGAGAATTATGAGCCCCTTTAACTCAAGTCTTCAAGTGGTGTTAGTTGAGCTATGTTGAGGTTGACTTTCCTTCTTTGGAGCTCACTAGGTGAGTGAGTGGTGAGCTGAATTTTCTGAGTTTGTCTTTGAGCTGCTTCTTCTCCTGTAGGGTTAGTTGCCGTAGACAAATATGCTACCCTACATGCACTGGAAACTACATGGCATTTTATTGAAAGTAAAACATTTACTCTAACAAAGCAAATTGCAGATATGCAAATAAGGAAAGTGCAATGCTTCTAACCTATCATGATGCGATGCAATGCAAGAAAGTAGGACCCTAGAAAGAAAACACATACCTGAAAGGTTTCCTACGGACCCTGGTGGACCTCCTCGGAGCTAGTCTTGGCCCCCCATCAATATGTCTGCGTTAGCACCTCGTGCCTAACCAACCCATATACCAGTCTCACAAGTACCATGGCTGTCCCATATCCACTAAGGTACATCGATTGGGGACAATAGTTTGAGCACAGATCCAATATGTCTCCAGGGATATTATTATGTAAGTACACAATCGCAGGTGTAGACAAACATTGATAATGAGAATGCCAGGATGATATAAGAAATATCAAAGTCAAGTAGTACATAGATTGACCAAATACAGGTCTCAGGGCAAATACACCAACAGAGATCCGATTGGATGATGATGAGTAGATTTTTGTGAGTATCTTTTTCCATTACTTCTTTGCATTCATTTTTCCTTATCTTATTGATATTTCATATTTTATAGGGAAGGATGATTCTTCCAAACTTTTGTGTCCGCCATTGCTAACTTGCTCTACTCTATTTGACTTTAAGATCATTCGATATGGGTGTATGATATTGTGATATTGATTTGACAATTCGATGTGGTTGTACCATATTTTGATGATGGTATTGATTTCGATTGGGTTGTATGATGATATTTTGATTTTGAGCACCCTATGGAAGTGCATGCATGATAACATGATAAGATTGTGATACTTTTATGATTGATGAGTATATACTATTTTTGTTGATGTGTTAATTTGTGGCCAAGTCTATTTTTGAAGATATTACTGTCGATTGTATGATTCTATTAATGATGAATGAACTCATGTCTATGATTAGGACTAGATCTATCATGTCGAATTTATTTCTCTAATATATATTTGCTTTTGAAATTTTTCATTGACTGATGAATGAGATTTTAGGTGGATATATTATTTGAAGAATTCGATTTAAAAGTGAAACTACTTGTTAAATAAAATTAGCAAATGAGTGTAATTTTTTAATTGATGTCAATTGATTAATCTAGTTGATGTTTAGTCTATTTTACTATTTGTTGGGAAGAAAGAATCCAAGATCCAAAAAGGGTGAGAGACTCCCCTAGTAAAATTTGTGCCATTTCATATATCTAGTTGATGTTTAGTCTATTTTCCTTTGATCAAATTTTGACCTTTTATTTTTGCTTGAGGACAAGCAAAGTTTGAGCCTTATGTGTTTGATGACACCAAAATTTATAGTAAAATTTGTGTCATTTCATATATCTTTTTGTGTCATATTCATACTATTTTGCTTATTTTCATGCCTTTTTTTTATCAAATATTGTGGAATCTACTTCTTTTCTGGTTTTTCATGATTTTTAGGCAAAAAAGTTTTTTTATTAGGCATTTTCAAGCAAATTCAGGTGCATGGATGAGTTCCCACCATCAAGAGAAGACTACATGTCAAATTTTATGAAGATTTGAGCTTCAAACGAAATTACGGCACTACCGTAATCAAAATTACGGTACCGTGGTTTCACTACACCTACAGAACAAAATCACGGTACTACCGTAATTTCTGAGTGCTGCCGTATTTTGGGACATTTTTATCTAGAAAGATTTACTGAAATTACGGCACTGCCGTAACCAAAATTACGGGCCATAATTTGAGTCAATTTTTCACCCGAGAGATTTGATAAAAATACGGCACTGCCGTAATGCATTTCACGGTACTATAATTCTGGATGATTTATGTACCGAGAGTTCCTGCTAAAACTACGGCACTGTCGTAACCATTTTAACGGCCATAATTGTAACCTGCATACGCGATTTTCATGGACTGTTTGAAGCCCGATTCTTGCGCTGATGATTTCGGACGATCCAGGCCATCAATTGAAGATTCGAAAAAAGGGAAATATTCATCAGATCAAACAGAGGAGACACACACCGAAAGCCCTAATTTTCATCCATGATTCAGAGAGAAATCGAATTTTCCACCGCCGCCCTAGGTTTCACTGTCGGGAAGAGTACAGTGCATCTTCGATCGTGAAATTTGAAGGGAAGCTACGCATTGAGGAGGAGAAGATACCCCAGAAGTTTTAGAATAAAAGGAGATCGATCGAAAGAGAAATCAATGAAGAAGTCGCCGCTGACACTATTCACGCCAGGAATTACGGCTGTAATTTCCATTACATCCGTGCTGTAAAGTTGTTTTCCATTTTTCTCCTCGATTTTTGATCCTCTGATACTATGGATTATTGTAATCTTTCTACCATGCTAGCTTAAACTTCTTTTGGGACATGGGGGAGTAATTCCCTTTGATTTCTTAATGACTAGATGAATCTTCATTATTTCGTCAAGTATAATTTTATTATGATAATTCTGCTTCTATGATGATTGCTCTTTAATTCCCCATAGATTCATATTATCAAGCATGTTTTAGTGTTTTCGCAATAAGGACCGAAAGGTGATTTGTTTGAGAACTTGGAACCCTAAAATTGATTGTTAGGAACTCACCGTAAGAAATTAAGTTTGTTCTTATTTCTTAATTTTAGTAGTTTAATGCCATGATTGATAATCTGATCTAGGATTGAGTTATTGAAACAAACATGACGATATTGCTAGAAATTGAATATTAGATTGTTGGAGAACCTTAAGCAGAACCTGTGTTGAGATTCGGATGCACGAAAGTGATCCTTGAGTTTCCACTTGAGATTATTAACTTAGAATTCGGATACATGAAAGTGATCCTTGAGTTCTTTGTTGATGATTCACTTTTATTTAACAATCGAATACATCCTACACGAAAGTGAGGATTGGTTCTTATAAATTGTCTGTACGAAAGCAAGATGATTTCCTTATTAAGTGAATTATGTCTATATCATAATCAAATTAAACTGACGAACATCTATTCACATCTAGTCATGGAAATTAAAGTGAATGAAACCCTAGTCCCAGATTCTTTCTCTGATATTTTCGTGTAACTTTCGATAGTTTATTTTCATATTTTCGGTTGCCTAGCTAGTAAGAAATTAATTATTCAGTACTTGGCAAATGAGGTCTCTGTGGTTCGATATCTTTTCATTACTTTGAGTATCCATGCACTTGCGGATACAACACACATGCAACCCAAGCAAATCGAAAGCATGCGCCAAGGAAATCTTCACAGCACCAAATCCTGCAAGATCTCCAGCACATCCTGCCACTAGACAAAGCATTTAATGTTTCAATATGAAATCTTCCTTGATAGCCGTGGTGGCTTGCCTATATTATGTAAAACGTTCCAAGTTGAAAACAAGTTAAGAACATTATTTTTGGAAAAACCTTTGGGTTGTGTGTCTTCCTCCTTGGGAGGTTAGGGTTAGGGTATGTAGCCACCTCTCTTCCCCCTTAGCTTGCTAAGGGTTTCTCCTCTTCTCTCCTCTTTTTCCCTTCTCTTCTCTTCTCCAGACTTCCGTTCTGCGTCAATGGTATCAGAGGAACATATGGGCAACTCTTGTCTACCCATTTCGATCCATCTCTATCTTGCCTTCCAAGCTCCTCACCGGAGTTGACCGCCTGGTTCTTTTCAGAACCCACGGCCAACAATGAAGGGAAGCTTCCACCTCACGCATCATCTTCCACCTCCTGCACCAACATTGAGCTACTAGCGACACCACCGCCATCCACCTCTCCAGTCCACTTCTTCCATACAGCAATCTCACCAGCGTTCATCTCTTCACCTCGTTGACTTTCATCCGTCCATCTTCCACGATGATCGTCGGAGCTGGTCACCTGGTTCTTTTCAAAACCCACAGCCAGCAATGATGGAAGCTAGAAAGTTTGCGTTGCCTCCCACCTGCATCGACGTCAAGCTATAGAGCTCTTCACATTGCTATCTCCACACACAGGAACCGCGACGATGCTCTCCAGCGATGCCGCCTCCTAAAGCAAGCTCGGTGTGCCTCGTCCTCCAAGCACAACCACGGAAATCACCATGGCCTTCGCTGCCATGATTCATCTCCTGAGTTGTGGTCACCTGGTTCTTTTTAGAACCCATGGCTCAGCAATGAAGGACCGCCTCCATCGCCATCTCTTATCTCTGTCACCATCTCATGAACGAGCAACAAGTTCAACCAAATCACATTAGCGGCACCTCCACCGACGTCCAGCTTCTTCGCCGGCGACCTCAAGCTCTTTCTCCGACCTTGCAGCTGATCACCGGCCTCAACCTCATCTTCCCACACCTATTCATCTTCTTGGTTCTTTTCAGAACCCGCGGACGACACGAGTTAAAGCTCATCATCGTCCAGCTCAAAGAACTCCCCATCTCGACGTCTGATCGAGCTCCAACTTTGTCCACGCCATCCCCTCCAGCAGTCGATCCCGTGGTCAAAAGCATCCGTTCATCGGATCGTTCGATCGCCGGAATCAGCAAATTTTGACGGCGCCCCTATTCCACTACAACATGCTCTGCTTCACTGGTCCATCATCTCCGATCTCCTTCGCCGCCAGAGCCCACCACTCCTCACCGATTCCTTCCTCACCCAGCACCGAAAGGGAGTTCGCCACCGCTCCAACGCTGACGAACACTGTCGTCAGCTGCCAGCCACTACCGCCGATACACGTGTTCGCTTCATGCATGCATGACACACGGAAACAAAGCGTCGCACATGAGATGCGTGTGGCTGTTGAAAAAAAATGTTGTTAAAAAAAATGCTATTAAAATAATGCTGTTAAAAAAAATGCTGTTAAAAAAAATGCTGTTAAAAAAAATGCTGAAAAAAAAAGAGTTGAGCAAAATTTAAAAAAAAGAGGGGAAATTTTGCCCTACTTTAACTTGCAAGTTCAAAATTATTTCACCAGGAGGTGAAATTTTCAAAGAGGGGAAATCTGATGCAGGATCTGTTGGGAATCCCCGGACCTAAAAAAAAAAACTTAAACACAGCGGAAGCGGAGGTCCGAAATAGAATTCCAGAAACACCAGGATAACTTACGAGAGAAAACCGAAGGATGTGAAGATCAATACCTTATCAAACAACTTTTAGGAGCGGCCGATGATGAAGACGCGCAAGGGCCCGTCCTCTGCAATCGTGCACACACGGACTTCTCGAATCCTCTCTAATCTTTGCGCTGGGTGCTATCCTTGAGAGATGAGATCCACGCCTCTTGATCTTCTCAACTTGTGCCAATGCCAAGGAGAAGAAGGGGTGTTGGCGACAAGGAGTGGGTAGCACTGCCACTTGTCCCAACCTTTGATGCCGAAAAACTTTTATTGTCGTCAACTCCTAGACCATCACGCCAAGGAGCGGAGGGGAGGCGACAACTAGAGATAAGAGAAGAGTCTGGTACAAAAATCTCCCTAGTGGGCCTCTCTATTTATAATAGCAGTGCTAGACACACACTGGAGATTTTTCCCATGTGGGATAATGAGCATAGGCGTCTACTCACAATTAAGCGTCACGGGTTCGAATCCCCGCAGACGCAATTAATTGTAAATTACGCCCAAGCTTATTAATTAGCCAAGAGAAAAATTCTCTTGCTAATTAATAATTTTATTTTATTCATGTGACTATAGTGCCAAGCCCAAACTTGCACCAAGACCCTTGTTTGACTCATTTTGACAACATAGGTCAACAGAGGTCAAATGTGGTCCACTAGAGTCAACTAGTGGTCAAACATGAACTAAAATAAAATATCATCTCCTCCATAAAAGTCTCAATGCATCAGTTCCCCAAAAAGATCCGAATCACACAATGATTCGATCAGAGGTTAAACGATCAGTATGATAACTCGAGTGTCAAGGTGTACGACCCTGTAGGTTCTTGAGACGTTGGCAGTGATGACTAAATCATCACAAGCAATGAGTAGCACCTAGCAGTACATCATTGCTACCCAAGTCATCAGAATGGTGTCATCATCGACATCCCCTAAAACTGCG
>JANTFE010022926.1:4821-16634 GCA_027562315.1 Costus pulverulentus | reverse complement strand
TTTGACTGGATTTGAAAATTCTGATTATAATTTCTGCATATTCGAGAAAGCCACATTGATCATGATTTGTCTTGAATTCTGGATATTTGGATTAGTGGCTAAACTGTTTGGAAAAAGGAAATGCAGAAAATTATATACTTTATATTTTGGAACCGATTCACCTGCTTCACCATGATATTGATTTTTGGTCAAGCTATGGACCTAAAATTAGCGCTTCTTGGGAGGCAACCCAAGCACTTTTATCTTAGTTTAGTTTCTTTTATTTTAATTTATTTTTAGAATTAATTTTGCTTTTATTTTTGCAGGAAAATCAAATTTTGCGCAAAATACGGCACTGCCATAATTTTACGCCCGTAATCTGCTCTGATTTCTTTTCCGAGAGTTTTTAGTATTTTATGGCGGTACCGTATTTCTTTTATGGTACCGTAGTTTCTGACCGTTTTTTACTTTACGTGTCGTAATCTTGAGTGTTTTCTTTTCGAAATTTTTTTGAAAAATACGGCAGTACCGTAAGGAATTTCACGGTACCATATTTCCTTATTATTTCTTACCCGAGAGTTCTATGCAAATTACGGCACTGCCGTAACGCATATTACGGTACCGTATTTGTAAACTGCTTCCAGTTATTGAGTAGGTGTCTTCTCGCATTGATTTTAAGAAACTGGGTTGCGAAAATTTTTGATTTTTGGCACGACATGGAAGTACTCATCTTTGTCTATTATTTGGATATTTTTGCTGAATTTTAAAGTCCATGGATTGTCCTATAACACATAGCAACTTTTTGATTCTGATTAGATTTTGTGCAGTTTTTCATTTTGTAATCTGAGTAGCCTTCTTTCTGCTAATACCCTAAATTCCTGAAAGATTTTAATCCTTTATTTTTCACATACCTGGAAAGATCAAGTTTTATTCTACTTCATGGTTTTGTCTGTTTTCTGTTTGGATCATTAAATCTTATTCTTGGGTATGGCTACTTTTCATAAAAAAATTTTAAAACTGCTTTCTACCTGTTATAGCTTTTTCTCCAGATTTGCATCCAGCACTAGCTACCACTACATCTGCCTCTGACATCACTGTATCCAGCTGTCGACACTGGATCATACCATATGCAGACTCTTACTTCTTCTACTGCCTCTTATTCTATTGATTTTATTTATTTATGCAGTAGAATATTTATTTGTGACTAATTTTTTTATTTTTGCAGTGCTATCTCTCACACCCACCGGCCGACGATCTCACCTCCAGGACTGTGATCTCTAGCAGGCCACTAGAGATTACTCACTCTACTGTCGGCCTCATCATCATTGACAGTAGCTTTTCAGCTAGCTTCCGTTCACCTCTGCTTCTTGCCTGCTCGACTTTTTTCCACCAGCACTCTTTAGACCTCCGGTGACATCTCTGATCCTCTCTTGAGATTATTTTTTATCATTATTATTTTAAGACTGTTTTTGATCTGAGCCTTATGTACCTTAAATTTTGCAGAAAAATTTCAAAAGGCACATCTTTAAACCCAGCTGCATTGGCCTGACAATGATTGAATATGATCTATATAGTTTTGTGAGTATCACTTGCACTCTCTTATTAATGACTATTACTTATAGTGCATCTTTGACTTTATACTACTTATTGGTTTTCTCTTGAAAAATGACTTTATGGAACTCATTGTTTTGATGATGATATTATTCAAATTTTTTGTTAAAATTGATATAAGCATATGATCCACTTTTTACTATATGATGGCATGATTTATTGATAAAATTTCTATTGATAAAATATCTTCCTTGATGATGTGAGTATTTATACTTGTGATTGGAGAAAACCCTATCATGTTAGATTTATTTCTTCAATGCATATCTATTTTTGAAATTTGACATTGGTTGATGCATGAAATTTTGGGTAGATGTGTTATTTGAGGAATAAGATCTAAAGGTGAAACTATTCTTTTGAATAAAATGAGTATATGAGTATGATTATTGAATTGAAATCAATTGATCAACCTAGTTGATGTTTGGTTTATCTTACTATTTGTTGGGAAGAGTAAATCCAAGATCCATAAAAATAGTGAGAGACTCCCCTACTTAGCACTATGTAAAATTGATAGTGGTACCTAAGACATGGGTTGAAGTCTATGTATGAAAAATAATGAGAGATAAAAAGAATCAGACTCCTCTACTTGGCACTGTGTAAAATTGATAGTGGTACCGAAGAAAAGAGTTGAAATCAAAAATAAAAAAAGTATGTATTTATGTGGGTACATGCCATCTTTACAAAAACAAACAAAATGCATAAAAAAAAAATCTTGGAAACCTAATTCCTGTAAACAAAAGCATGATAGATTTGAACTGAAAACTGGGTGAAATCATGAGATTGAAAATTCTATTTATTATACAAGTTGCAAAGTTTTATTTGATTGAATTGTAGATCTAAAGGGTTAAGTTCTAAGGATGATATGTTTACTTGAAGTTTTGTGAAACAATTGATGGAATTTTTCCTTGATGATTGTATTTTAGAAATTTATTGAGCATGAAAAGGTTATTCTTATGATCAAATTTTGACTTCAAAATTTAATTTTTGCTTGAGGACAAGCAAAGTTTAAGCCCTATGTGTTTGATGACACCAAAATATATAGTATATTTTGTATCATTTTAGATATCTTTTTATGCTAAATTGAGGATCTTTTACTTGTTTTCATGTTAAATTTATCGAGTATTGCAAAGTCTACTTCTATTTTGGTTTTTCATGATTTTCAGGAAAAAGGCATTATTTTGGGCGTTTTTAAGCAAAATCAAAGACATTGAAGAGTTACCATCATCAAGAGGAGGCCACACAAGAATTTTCACGCAAATCGAGGCTAAAAGACCAAAATACGGCAGTGCCGTAAAGGATTTTACGGTACCGTATTTTTCACGGCTACCGTATTATCGAGATCACGGTCGTATTTTGGTGATTTTCCAAACAGAAGGTTTTCGCGAAAATACGACACTGCCGTAAAGATTTAAATGGCTGTATTTTGGAGCATCTTTAGAACAGAAACCTTTGCTGAAATTACGGCACTGCCGTAAACTTCTACACAGGCCGTATTTTCCAGACATATTCCGACCAGAAAGTTCAACTGAAATTACGGCACTACAGTAAACCAATTATGGGCCATATTTTCCAGCGTTTCCAGAACAGAACACTCAAGCTATTTTACGGCAGTGCCGTGAGCAATTACACTGCCGTAATTCCCAGGCAAAAACGCGATTTTTACAAGTCCGAATCTTGCGTGAGCCATAACTTTTGATCCAGAGGTTCAAATTGAAATCGGAAAGTTGCTACCGCTTTGTATTTAAGAGGAGAAGACACACGCACCTAAAAGAGGAACTTTTATCCAGTATCGAGGGAGAAATCGCCTGAGAGGCAGCTAGGGTTTGGCCTCATGCTGAGAGGCGTAGAGGGCACCTGAGGCCATGATTTTCACGCAGAAGCTTTGCCTGGAGGAGTGGAAGACACCACAGAAGTTGCAGAGCGTTTGAAATTCGATTAGAAGAGGAATCAACAAAACAGTGGTGACAGCACTGTTCATCACGAAATTACGGGTGTAATTTACTTTACACCCGTGTTGTAACGTTGTTTTCTTTTTCTTCTTCTCTGATTAATTTTTCTAAACTATGATTCATTGTATCTTCTTCTCCATGCGAGCTTAACATATTTTTGGGACATAGGGTTTAATCCCTTTGATTTTTAATGATTAGATAACTTTTTATTTCGTCATGATAATTTTCGTTTTGATTATTCTACATATGTGAATGTCTTGTCTTTAATTTTCCATAGATCTATGTTATTATCCATGTTTTAGAGTTTTCGCAATGAGACTAAAAGGTGATTTGCTTGAGAGCTTGGAACCCTAGAATTGCATGTTAGGATCACTTCCTTAGGTTAGATCCAACTTGATCTGTTCTAGTAGATAAATTGTCATGTTTGATAATATTGATATAGGATTTAATTATTGTTATAAACATTGATTGATCTTGCACGAAAGTGGAGATCGGTCAGTTGGAAAACCATAGGTAGAACCTGTGTTGAGTCTCGGATGCACGAAAGTGATCCTTGTGATCTTTGATTGATGATTTACTTATCTACAGCATTGAAAATAGATCTTGCACGAAAGTGAGGATCGGTTTTTTGCATGGTTGTTTGCACGAAAGTGAGACAATACCTTTATCAAGTAAATTAGGTCTTTATCTTAACAAGATTTGATTGATGACCTTTTATTATATCTAATCGTTGAAATTAATGTGGATAAAACCCTAGTCCCATGTTTACCTCTCTGATTATCTTTAGCGTTATTTCTATTACTTATTTGCATCATATTTGGTTTACTTATCTAGCGAGAAAATAATTATTTGGTAATTAACAATAAGGTCTCTGTGGATCGATATTTTTATTACTTTGATAGTTCTGTGCATTTGCGGAAGCCTATCAAGTTTTTGGCACCGTTGCCGGGGATTAGTCCAAGGTACACGCGTGCCAGACTTGTAGTGTTCCCTTTTTGGCTATTAGTGGCCGCGCCCACACGGCGGCGTGTCCACGAGGAGGAATGGGGCCATCCATGGCCCCATGAGGTCCCTCGGAACCCCAGTTACAGAGATGACCCTCTCGATGAGGATGACGTTTGGGCCGCACAAGGGCCCCAGGCCGGTGGTCGTTTTGGCCACGCTTGGGCCTCACCTTGAACCCCTGCCCAAACCCGCGGTGAGCGCCCTCGTGTGGACGACGACTTCCATCGTTTCATTCGCAACAGCCCTGCACCATTCATGGGTGGTCTTGACCCCACGCAGTTCTTAGATTGGGTCGCGTCTATTGACGCGTATTTTGACCTTAGCGATTGGCCTCTACACTCACGAGTTCGGTATGTGCGCACCCTACTTGAGGGGCTTGCGCGTTTACATTGGGATAATGTGGAGGACCGAGTGACCTTAGCAGTAGGCTCTTCCCCCGATAACCGAGTGGGCGGAAATGCGGTATCGCCTCCGCGAGCGATACGTGCCCCCTTCGTATAGGCAGTGCCTTCTTGATCAATATAGTAGCCTACACCAAGGGTCAGGTACTGTTGAGGAATGTCGTCTCAACTTTGAGACGTTACAACTCCGATGTAACTTACAGGAGGACCCCGCGTTAGTGTTGTTGAAGTTCAAGAATGGGTTCCATGCGGACATCCGCCGAGCCTTGCCCACCTACGGATTAGAAACCTTTGATCAAACTTTTCAGCGCGCTTGAGAAATCGAGCAAGACCTTCGCATCACTACAAGACGCAGCGACGTTGGCCCCCATAGGCGTCCTCATGCGGGCGGTCCCCCGCAACCCCATCCACGACTTGAGTGCCCGGCACACCGTCCGAATCCGCGGCCCGCACCTCCGGCCCATTCGTCCCTTTGGCGTCCACACCCTGAGGCTTCGCCCTCTCGACTCACTTGGGAGGAGAAGGGTAAGGCCCCCGAGGTTGGGGCCTCTAGTCGCATCACTTGCTACAACTGTCTGCAGCCAGGTCACATGTCCCAAAAGTGCCCCAAGAGAACCACCCGAGCCGACGCTGGTTCGGCCCGCGTCGCTACCATAACCCCCGCTGAGCACGACGTCGAGGCTGAATGCTACACGAGTGGTGAGGATTCGGGTCCGTCTGCACTTGTCGTGCGCTATACCCCTATCCAACCCACACCGTCCGAGGATTGGCGCCGCTTGGGCATTTTCACGACTTACATCAAGTGCAACGGGCACTCGTGTAAGATTGTCATTGACTGAGGTAGTAGCTTAAACGTTGTCTCACAGACTGCGGTCACACGTTTCGGTCTTTCCCTTGAGCCTCACCCGAGACCTTACTCTATCGCGTGGGTCGATACCACGAGCCTTCCGATCACACACCAGTGTTGGGTTCCCATCGCCTTTGGGAACTATCGCGAGAAAGTTTTGTGTGACGTAGCGACTATGGATGTCGCGCACATCCTCCTAGGCCGCCCTTGGCTGTACGATCGCGACGTAGTCCACTATGGCCGGTCAAACACTTATGTGTTCAACCACGATGAGCAAAAAATCCGTCTAATCCTAGCTTCGCCCAAGGAGCTTCGTGCATCCACATCCAAGGGCTTGATTATGCCTTCGGCACCCACCCCTCCGTGTTCCCCTATGGTCTCCCTCATGTGCACCCCCACCCTGGTTCGCGAGGCCCATGTAACCAAGACCGTCTACGCGCTCATGGTGCGTGAAGTGCAGGATCCTGTCCCTTTCCCTAATCCGACGCCTCCTGTTGAGGTGTCCACCCTCCTTGCCGAGTTTAGTGATATCAGAACCGAGGATTTGCCTCGTGGCCTTCCCCTGACTAGGGACATTCAGCACACGATCGACCTCATCCTGGGAGCACCCCTCCCTAACTTGCCCCACCATTGCCTCAACCCTGCGGAGCATTCAGAGTTGTAGCGCCAAGTGGATGATCTCCTCACTAAGGGATACATCCGCGAGAGTCTCAGCCCTTGCGCCGTCCCCGCGCTCCTCACACCCAAGAAGGATGGCTCGTGGCGCATGTGTGTAGATAGCCGCGCCATCAATAGGATCACTGTCAAATATTGGTTCCCCATCCCTCGGCTAGATGACATGATAGATTTGATTTCCAGCGCATCTTGGTTTTCCAAGCTCGACCTTTGGAGCGGATATCACTAGGTCCGCATTCACGAGGGCAATGAGTGGAAGACCGCATTCAAGACCAAGGACGGTCTCTACGAATGGCTTGTCATGCCATTCAGGTTGTCCAATGCCCCGTGAACGTTTATGCGCTTGATGAGTCAAGTCCTCCGGCCATACATGGGTAAGTTTTTGGTCGTCTACTTCGACGACATTCTGATCTTTAGTCAAACCCGCGATGAACACTTGGAGCATCTTTGCTCCACTTTTGACCTCCTGTGCAAGGAGCACCTCTTCCTTAACACGAGGAATTGCACCTTCTTGACCAACAGCATGTATTTTCTGGGATATATCATCTCCGACCGCCGGCTATCTGTTGACCCTGCGAAGCTGGAGGCCATCCGACATTGGCCTGAGCCTCGCACCGTGACTGAGGTCCGTAGTTTCTTAGGTCTTGCGGGCTTCTATCGTCGGTTCATCCGTGGGTTGCTTGCAACCCCCTTAACCTAGTGTCTCTCTAAGGACGAGTTTGAGTGGACCCCTGCCACTGAACGAGCTTTTGACGCGCTTAAGGATGCTTTGACCACCGCTCCTGTCTTGCGCCTCCCTGACTTTTCGAAAGTCTTCGAGGTCGTGTGTGACGCCTCTGGTTCCGGCATCGGTGGTTCTCTTAGTCAAGAGGGCCACCCTGTGGCTTTCTTTAGTGAGTAACTGAACGTAGTCCAGCAACGTTACTCCACGTACGACAAAGAGTTCTATGCCATCGTTCAGTCCCTCCGGCAGTGGACGCATTACCTCCTCCACCGCGAGTTCGTATTGTATAGTGACCATCAGGCCCTCTCCTTCCTTAATGCCCGAAAGAAGTTGGGCACCCGCCTTGCTAAGTGGGTTGAGTACCTACAACAGTATTCCTTCGTGATCAATCACAAGGCGGGTAAGGAGAACGTCGTCGAGGATGCCTTGAGTCGCATGGCTTGCTTTCAGTGGTATCAGAGGCAGGTTGCATGGCTTGATGCATATGATTGCCATCTTATGAGCCGATCTTGATGATGAGACAATGTGATGCGCATAGTTTCTTTTTCTTTGGATCATGCCAAGTTATGTCTACTTTTATACCTTGCGCAATTCATGTTTGTTTTTCAAAAATCTCTTCATGCGTGACTCCACTAGTTTAACTGTGCGCCTACTTTAAAATGCTTAGACGGGCTAGCAGGTTTGAAATCATTTGTCAAGTCTGGACTCAATAGCCTAACCAGACTATCTGACAGCCTGGATGGGTGGCTGGATAGCACTTGTGCGCAAGTCACACAAGTGGCTATAAGCCGACTGCAGAAGGGCTTAAAGGGATGTCTATTTGAGGCAAAAGGTGAACGATCATGATCATGGCCCGGGGTCACACCCGCTTGTCTGAAATCATGAAGGACGTTTCAGCCCTTAAGGCATGTATTGTCGATCACTGGGTCGACACTGGTCAATGATGACTGCGTACATGCAAGGGCAGTGGGTTTGACTTGTTCTGATGAGTAGATACCTGTTAATGGACCGTTGTAAGCTAGTAGGGCACATAAGGAAATAAATTGATGCCATGGGTTTTTCGACAATTGCCATGATGATTGAACTCCTCTTGTGTACATTTGGGTGTTTATTTAATCTTATGTGGGCTGCCCTTTTGTATATTGTGCTGGGGCTTGTGTGCCTGGAGATTAATATTTTTTGCTGTGATCTGCGAGTCACATTTGTTTTATATGAATGTATTAATGACCTGCGTGTCAATCCATGTCTAGATAGATTTAAAAATGTAATTTCATCATACATGAGCACACAGCACACATGGCAGAAGAGTTTGCAGCGATTGGCTTCACTAAGTGGGAGGTCTAGAGTTCGACTCTAGACAAGCACATTATGTCTCAGTGGGCGCATCTAGGCTGCAGATGGCATTTAGGCCCGGGCTAGGCCGCATGAGGTACAAGACTGCCATAAAGAGCTCAAGTGAAGACTCTTGCTTGTTTGTAAAAGTCAACTAGGGTTTTTACTTAAGTTTTATGGGCGTTTACCACATAAGATAATTGTGTTTTCTATTTAAGTAATATTAGCACATGCATGTTTTATTCTTCTGCTATCACTATAGGCTTTGCATGGTAGTAAGAAGATAAAAGACCGATAAAATCCAACGTCAATATCAAGCTACAATTGCCTTCTGACGCGAAACCTCACTATTCTGACTATCATTGGGGCCGTGTTGTACCCACTCAGTGGGCACGCCCAGCCATCTTCAGACGGTGCGTGATTACACCTACATGCTACAAAGAAGGGATTTATCGCTTCTCGTTGCTCAGCATAGCACATGGTGGTCCAGGAAGTCGGTCAGGTCAGCTTGACCATATAGGCTACATCTTGAGTATATGATAGCTATATGGAGGCAGCCATCTGAGGAATCAGAGATTGTGTTGTACCAACTCAGTTGGCACAATCTTCTGGATTGCCTAGATGAACGGGAATTGCACGGGTTGGCGATTGGCATGGATTGCCTACCAGTAATTAATGCTTGGCCTCTCTGTGCACCTTATCTCGCCTGAGCGGGACGCAGAGATCAAGTATGGAATCTGGATCCCATCTCACTAAAAGAGTTTTCGGACTGTTTGTTGGATTTTTAGTCACAGAAAATAGTGAGAAAAAGGAATCACTCTTAAGTCCTGGAATGATTCTTAACATGGTTGCTGACCTTGTTGTTCTTGATATGTTGTAGATTCCTGCAGCAACGAACACCACAGGGCTCAACTTGCGATTCATACTGGAAAAGGAGAAGTTTGCTGGGCCAAACTTCTCAGACTGGTATAGACAGCTTAGGATTGTCCTAAAAGCTGAGAGGAAGCTGTACGTCCTTGAGTCGGCAATACCGGCTCAACCCGCTGCGAACGCCACAAGGGCAGTTCGAGATGCTTATGAGAAGCACGTCAGTGATAGTACTGATGTCGCTTGCCTTATGCTTGCGTCAATGATGCCCGAGCTTCAGCGACAGCATGAGGATTTGTCTGCTATTGATATTATAGCAAATCTGAAATTGCTGTATGCTGCTCAGGCAAGGACAGAACGCTATAACTTGACGAAACTTTTCTTTCATAGCAAGCTGGCTGAAGGGAGTCCAGTAGGAGCTCACGTGCTCAAGATGATTGGGTACAAAGAAGCTCTAGAGAAACTGGGTCATACCATCAACCAAGAACTTGTTGTAGACATTATCTTACAGTCTCTTCCGACTTCTTTCGATGCGTTCATCATTAACTTTAATATGAACAAAATCGACTGTACTCCGGCAGAGTTATTGAATATGCTCTGCACCACAGAGCAGACTCCTGAGAAGGGAAAGCCTTCATCTTCTGTCTTGATGGTTCCTTCTGGGAATAAGAAGAAGGGGAAGAAGGGCAAAAACCCTATCAAGAGCTACAACAAGGCTTTGAAACAAAAGGTTAAGCGGTGAAAGGACAACAGATGCTTCCATTGTGGCCAGCTGGGTCACTGGATGAAGGACTGTAGAGCGCTCCGAGGAGAGAATAAGGGAAACAAGCCTTCCACTTCTGACTCAGGTATTTTTGTGACTGAAGTCATGGTTGCTTCTTCTATTTCATGGGTGTTAGACACTGCATGTGGAGTTCACATTTCTTCAAATGTGCAGGAACTCAAGAGAAGAAGACAGGTGGGACAGTATGAGGTGGACCTACGAGTTGGAAACAGGGCATGAGTTGCTGCTGTTGCTGTAGGACAATATCACATCTCTTTACCATCTGGACTTGTATTAGAACTTGACAATTGTTATTTTGTACCAAGCATAACAAAGAATATTATCTCCATTCCTGCTCTTGTCAGGAAGGGTTTTTCATTTGAATGCAAAACTTCACAGTGCTGTATTTCATTTGATAATATTGTTTATGCAACTGGGTCAATTATCAATGGGTTATACATGTTGGACATGGAAAGTTCTGTACAACAAATTGATAATAAGAAAGCCAAATATACTGATGACAGCACCTTGTTATGGCATAGTCGTCTAGGCCATATTAACAAGAAGCGCATTAAGCGGTTGCATGACCATGGACTGCTGGGATCATTCTCCTATGAGGAGCTTGATACATGCAAAGCTTGCTTAATGGGTAAGATGACAAAGACTCCTTTTACTAATAAAGGTATAAGGGCTTCAGGTTTACTTGACCTTATTCACAGTGATGTGTGTGGGCCATTTAGTAAACATGCCAGAGGTGGCTATTCATACTTCATTACTTTTACTGATGATTTCAGTAGGTATGGTTATGTCTATTTAATGAGATATAAGAGTGAATCTTTTGACAAGTTCAAAGAATTCAAAAAAGAAGTACAGAATCAGTTAGGGCGAAATATCAAAGCACTTCGATCAGATCGAGGTGGAGAATACTTGAGTCGTGAATTTACTGACTATCTAAAAGAGTGTGGGATAATCTCACAGCTCACTCCGCCAGGAACACCACAATGGAATGGTGTGTCCAAGAGGAGAAATCGAACCTTATTGGATATGGTTCGTTCTATGATGAGTCAGGCTACTCTACCTTACTCCTTTTGGGGATTTGCACTGGAAACAGCTGCAAAGATACTAAACCGAGTGCCATCCAAGGTCGTTTCAAAGACACCATATGAGTTATTGTATAAGAAACAGCCGAGCTTGACATTTATCAAAATCTGGGGTTGCGAGGCTTATGTTAAAAAGCTCGCCTCAGCGAAGCTGGAGAGCAAATCTGATAAATGCATATTTGTCGGATACCCTAAAGAAACTAAGGGTTATTATTTCTACAATCCCAAAGAGAATAAAGTATTTGTTGCTCGAACGGCTATTTTCCTTGAGAAGGAGTTTCTTCTGCAAGAGGCCAGTGGGAGAGAAATAAACCTGGATGAAATTCCAGAAGAGGGACAAAGTGGTCAAGCACAGTTGGATGAGCCTGAGCCAATAGATCAGGTTAATGTTCAACCTGAGGCTCAGACATCACGGGAACCGCGTAGATCGGGAAGGATTTGTCGTCAGCCTGAGTGCTATGACGGAGTCTACATCATTAATGATGAACCCCTCACTTATGCGGATGCGGTCAGTGGACCGGAGTCAACAAAATGGATTGAAGCTATGCGTATCGAAATGGACT
>JANTFE010002299.1:26112-44517 GCA_027562315.1 Costus pulverulentus | reverse complement strand
ACTTGTATAATAAATAGAATTTTCAATCTCATGATTTCACCCAATTTTCAGTTCAAATCTATCATACTTTTGTTTACAGGAATTAGGTTTCCAAGATCTTTTTTCGCAGATATTTTTTTATTCATTTTTTTTCTTTTTCGTGTATTTTGTTATTTTTGCATAGATGGCATGTACCCACTTAGATACACACTTTTTATTTTGACTTCAACTCTTATCTTCGGTACCACTATCAATTTTGCATAGTGCCAAGTAGAGGAGTCTTATTCTTTTTCTCTCTCATTATCTTTTTGACATAGACTTCAACCCATGTCTTAGGTACCACTATCAATTTTACATAGTGCCAAGTAGGGGAGTCTCTCACTATTTTTATGGATCTTGGATTCTTCCTTCCCAACAAATAGCAAAATAGACTAAACATCTACAAGGTTGATCAATTGATATCAATCCAGTAATCATACTCATATGCTCATTTTATTTAAAGGAGTAGTTTCACATTTAGATCTTATTCCTCAAACTACACATCTACCCAAAATTTCATGCATCCACCAATGTCAAATTTCAAAAGATAGATATGCATTGAAGAGATAAATCTAATATGATAGGTTTCTTTCTAATCATGAATACAGGTTTATTCATCATCAAGGAAGATATTTATCAATGAAATTGTTTTAAAAATAGAATCACACCACAAGATAGTAGAAAGTGGACTATGAACAATCATATCATCATACAATCATATCGAAGAAATATCAGTGAGTGATACATCTAAAGCAAATCAAAGATGCAACCATATGAAATAATCATGAATACAAGAGAGTGCAAGCGATACTCACAAAACTATATAGCAAGCTCTGACCAAGAATACAAAGGCTCAGTCTAAAAATAGTGTTGGGGCAGATGCTGCTAGGTCCAAAGATACGCCTTTTGAAAATTTACCTGCAAAATGTAAGACACATCAGGCTTAGTCTAAAAATAGTCTCTAAAAATACTAATGATAAAAATAAATTTCTCAAGGGAGAACCAGATATATCGCCGGAGCTATGAAGAGGATGCCGGTGGAAAGAGTCGAGCAGGCAAGAAGCAGAGGTGGAACAGGTGCTACTTGAAAAGCTGCTAGCAATGATGGTGATGGTGCTGACAGTAGAGTGAATAATCTCTAGTGGCCTACTAGAGACTATAGTCCTAGAAGTGAGATCGTCGGTAGGTGGGTGCCAGAAATAATGCTGCATATATAAAAAAATATCAGTCCCTAATGAAGAGTCTGCTGCATAAATAAATCAAATAAATGGAAATAGAGGCAGTACAAGAAGTAAGAGTCTGCTGATGGTATAATCCAGTGTCGACGGCTGGCAATAGTGATGTCAGAGACAGATGCAGTGGTAACTATAAGTGGAAGACAATTGCTTTTGAAGATTTCTGGATCTGGAGCTAAAAGAAGCTATAACATGTAGAAAGAAGTAGAGCAGCTAGTGAATTTTTATATGAAAAGTAGCCATACCCAAAAATAAGATTTAATGATCTAAAAAGAAAATGGACAGAATCATATAATAAAATAAAACTTGTTCTTTTCAGATGTATGAAAATCAAAGGATCAAAATCTATCAGGAATTTAGGGTATCAACAGAAAGAAGGTTACTCATATTACAAAATTAAAAACTACACAGAAGTTAATCAGATTCAAAAAGTTGCTATGTGTCCTAGATTGATCAGAAAGAATTTTCATGGAAATAACTAATCCTCAAGATTGAATGACACGTGTTCTTCATATTCCATGCGAAAAATCAGGGTTATAACTCATTAAAGCATATTAAAAACTTGCAATAAAAGTGCTAATCAGATTAGTCAAGAGAAAACTGCTGCAGAAATTAATCAGAATTGAAAAGATGCTATGTGTTTTAGAATGATCCATGGACTTTAGAATTCAGCAAAAATATCCAGATGATAGACAAAGATGAGTACTTCGTGATGGTGCCAAAGATAAAAATTTTTCCCAACCTAGTTTCTTAGAATCGTAGCGAGAAAACACCTAATTAGATAAGCACACTGCAGGTTTAGAATTACGGGCGTAATATCTCTTACGACAGTGCCGTAATTTACACATGAAGTCTCGAGTCAAAAATAACCAAAAATACGGTACCGTGAAAACGAATACAGTACTACCGTGAAACTCCAAAAACTTTTGGGACAGAAAACGTCCCTAATTACGGTACCGTAAAAACTAATACGATACCGCCGTAATATGGTAAGAACTCTCGGGATGGAATCAGATCAAGATTACGGCACCGTAAAGAAGATTACTGTAGTGTTGTATTTTGCACAAATTTGATTTTCCCTGCAAAAATAAATGAAAAATTAATTATAAAAATAAACTAAAATAAAAAAAACTAAGCTAAGTGATAATGCTTGGGTTGCCTCCCAAGAATCGCTAATTTTAGGTCCATAGCTTGACCAAAAATCAAATATCATGGTGAAGCAGGTGAATTAGTACGAAAGTAATTAGCATATAATTTTTTCCTTTTCCACTGTCCAAAAAGTTTAGCCACTAATTCAAATATCCAAAATTTTAAATAAATCATCATTGACATGGCTTTCTCAAATATGAGGAAATCAAAATCAATATTTTTAATTCCAATCAAAGGATATTCAATGATCTTCCTAAATTTATTAGAGAGCAAAATCATAAGTCCTTTCTTCAAATTTATATCTTCAATTGCCATAGGACTTTTAGTAAAAGATTCAAGTATTGGATCATCGAAATAATTTTTATGTCTCAAATTAGGTTCCTCAATAAAACATAATTTTCAAATAAATTAGAAGATTGAACAATAGATATGGGCAAAGCATCAGAGTGAGATTCAACAATGTTTGTAATTTTCAAATCATTTTCAAGTTCCTCACGTTCATCATCAAATAATTCATTGATTTCAAAGTTATCAACAAAATCAGAGTAAGATTTTTCTAAATTACTCCCCTCATATCCTTCATCAGATTTAACCATGTGACATATCATCAAAAGAATCAATTTCATCAAAAGAGGTTTTTTCAATTTTAATTTCCTCAAATTTTTCAACAAATAAACTATAAGATGAATCAAAATCAGAGTGAGATTTATTAATTTTCACATAAGGCACAATCTCAAAACAATCATAATCAGAGAGGGAATTTTCTACATCAATTTCTTCAGTTTCCAAATCAAACTAAAGTAAACAAGCTTGTTGTGCTATCTGGGTTTCAAAAAATTCAGAATTAGCAGTTAAAGATTCTACTTGAGAAGAAAGATAACTAATTATTCTCTTAAGATCCTCAATTTTCTCATTTTGATTTATCATGATTTGGTTTTGATTTGATATGAATTTTTCAAGCATGGATTCTAACCTAGATGCTTCAATATCCTCAAATTATGGTTCAAAAACATGATTTGGAGGAGTTAAAAATTGGCAATCAGAAGTATAATGATTAGAACATTTACAAATATTACATCTAATAGAAGAATAAGAGTGTAATTTCAATTTATCTGCAAAAGTGCACTGTGAATCATCTTCATACTTACCTTGTGGCATGTATACCTCACCTCTTTTAGTTGCCCACAAGTAGTGATTAAAAGACATATCTTCAAATCTATCAAGAACAAAAAGATAATCCAACACCAATCAATCAAATTTTTTTTTCAGAATATAGGAAAAAAATAGAAAATAATAAACACAAGCAAATTCACAAATTTCAGAGATCACAATTTTGTCACAACTTGTGAAAATCCAAAACCTGCAAAAACAGAAAACAAAGTTAAATCTAAGACAAATAAAACTTAGTATAGCAATATTAACAACTATTTTGATATTAACAAAACTAAGGTCCCTGGCAACGGCGCCAAAAACTTGTTGTATGCCAACAAGTAGGTGCACAAACTTATCTATGGTGGATACTCAGGAAAACCAAAGAGTCGTTGTGTTCCTAAACTTGTTGATGTGTCCGCAAGTGCACAGATACTCGAAGTAATAAAAATATCGATCCCATAGAGACCTACGTGTTAAGTACCACATAATTGTATTCTTACTAGCTAAGCAATCGATTATAATGCAAATAAATGATAGGAAGAGTATAAAGATAAACAAAGAGAGAAACTGGAAATAGGGTTTCATCTGCTTTAATTTATATGAGTAGATATGAATAAAAGGTCATCAGTCTAATTTCATTATGATAAAGACATAATTTACTTCATAAAAGTATCATCTCACTTTCGTTCAGACGATCATGCAGGGACCAATCCTTGCTTTCGCGCAAGATCTATCCCAATGCTAAAAATAAGTAAATCATCAATCAAATAACTCAAGGATCACTTTCGTGCATCTGAGTTATAAGTTGATTATCTCAAGTGGAATCTAAAGGATCACTTTCGTGCATCCGAGTCTCAACAAAAGTTCTACTTATGGTTCTCCAACGTTCCAATCCTCACTTTCGTTCAAGATCTCCACGTTTGACACAATAACTCAATCCTAGATTCGAATTATCTAACATGGCAATTAAACTACTAAAATCAAGAAATAAAAACTAAACCTAATTTCTTATGGTGAGTTCCTATTATTCAATTTTAGGGTTTCAAGTTCTCAAGTAAATCACTTTTCAGTCCATATTGTGAAAACTCTACAATCATGCATGATACTAAGAAAATTAAGGAGAATTAAAGACAAGTCATCACACAATTTTATAGTACATTTTGTGTCATTTCATTGGTCTTTTTGTGTCATATTTATGCTCATTTGCTTATTTTTATGGTTTTTTATCAAATATTACAGAATCTACTTCCACTTTGGTTTTTGATGATTTTCAGGTAAAAAGGCACGATTTTAAGGCATTTTCAAGCAAAATCATATACATAGAAGAATTCTCATCATCAAGAAGTGATTATAGGATAAATTTCACGCAAATCAAAGCCACATACCAAATTACAGCAGTGCCATAATTCATATTACGGTATCGAAATTTCGAGTACTACCATAAAATCGGAGCACTTGCGTATTTTGGGTTGATTTTGTACAGAAAGTTTCACCGAAATTACGGCACTGTCGTAACTAAAATAATGGTGTCGTATTTTAAAGCCACTTCCGACCCGAGAGATTTCCAAAAATTACGGAACTATCATAATCATTTCCACGGTACCATAATTCTGGTCGAATCCTGTACAAAAGAAATTAAAGAAAATACGACATTGTCGTAATGGAAACCACGGCCGTAATTCTATTCATGGAACACGATTTTCACGGGCAAATTGGAGTCCGATTTTTGTGCGATTGTTTGCAGACGATCCAGGCCCTTAAATTTAAAGTTGTAAGAAGGAAAAGGGGAGCCTCTGAGGAGGAGAATACGCCAAGGGCGAAAGCCCTAATTTTCATCCACTGTCCAGAGAGAAATCAAGGGAGGCGTCCTTAGGGCACGGCCTCACGCCGAGAGGCGTAGAGGCCATCTCAGGCTGTGATTTTTGCAAGGAAGCTTTGCCTGGAGGAAGAGAGGATATCCAAGAAGTTTCAAAGCGAAAGGAGATCGATCGAAGGAGAAATCAACGAAGGAAGAGGCGCTTCCACTATTCACAACCGAAATTATGGCTGTAATTTTCAATACAGTCGTGCTGTAAAGTTGATTTTCCCATCTTTTCGATTTCTAATCATTCTAAAATATGGTTTATTGTAATTCTTCTTCCATGCTAGCATAAACATCATTTGGGACATGGGGTGTAATTCCCTTAATTTTTTATGACTATATAACTTTTATTTTGTCAGTATAATTTTGCTGTGATAATTTTACTTATGTGACGATTGCCTATAATTCTCCATAGTTTTCTTATTATCATGCATAATTTTAGAGTTTTTGCAATATGGACTGAAAGGTGATTTGCTTGAGAACTTGGAACCCTAAAATTGAATATTAGGAACTCACCTTAAGAAATTAGGTTAGTTCTTATTTCTTGATTTTATAAGAATAATTGCAATGTTTAATAATTTGAATCTAGGATTGAGTTATTTTGTTAAACGTGAGGATCTTGTGCGAAAGTGAGCATCGAAGCGTTGGAGAACCATAAGTAGAGCCAATGTTGAGACTTGGATACACGAAAGTGATCCTTGAGATTCCACTTGAAATAATCAACTTAGGATTCGGATGCACGAAAGTGATCCTTGAGTTCTTTGATTGATGATTTACTTATTTTCAGCTTGGGATAGATCTTGCGCGAAAGCGAGGATCGGTCCCTGCATGATTGTCTGCACGAAAGTGAGATAATCCTTTTATGAAGTAAATTATATCTTTATCATGATAAAATTAGATTGACGACCTTTTATTCATATCTAGTCATTAAAATTAAGGAGAATGAAATCCTAGTCCCAGTTTATCTATCTGATTTCGTGTTCTTTCTATCATTTACTTCCAATATAATCGATTACTTAGCTAGTGAGAAATCAACTATATGGTACTTAACATGTAGGTCTCTGTGGTTCGATATCTTTTTATTACTTCAAAGTATCCATGCACTTGCGGACTACAAGTTTTTGGCACCGTTGCCGGGAACCTTAGTTTTGTTATTATCAAAATAGTTGTTAGTATTCTAGACTAAGTTTTATTTGTTTTAGATTAACTTTGTTTTCTATTTTTGCAGGTTTTGGATTTTCACAAGTTGTGATAGAACTGTGATTTCTGAAATTTTTGCTTGTGTTTTGTGTTTTCTATTTTTTTTATATATTCTGAAAAAAAAATTCATATTGATTGGTGTTGGATAATCTTTCTATTCTTGATAAATTTGAACATATGTCTTATCACTACTCGTGGGCAACTAAAAGAGGTGAGGTATATATGCCACAAGGTAAGTATGAAGATGATTCATTGTGCACTCTTGTAGATAAATTAAAATTACACTCTTATATGCACCCTGTTATGAGATCGTATTCTAGTTGCGATATCTGTGGATGTTTTGATCATTATACTTCTGATTGTCAATTCTTAACTCCTCCAAATCATGTTTCTGAACCATACTTTGAGGATACTAAAAATTCTAGGTTACAATCCATGTTTGAAAAATTAATGAAAAATCAAAATCAATTCATGCAAAATCAAGACAAAGACATTGAAGATCTTAAAGGGATAATTAGTCAGCTTGCTTCTTAAGTAGGATCTTTAACAGCTCATAACAAAATTTTAGAAACCCAGTTAGCACAACAAGCTTGTTTGTTTGAGTTTGATTTGGAAACTGAGGAAATTGATTTAGAAAAATCCCCCTCTAATTATGATTGCTTTGAGATTGAGCCCTATGTGAACATTATGGAATCTCACTCTGATTTTGATGATTGTAAAATTGATTCATCTGATAAATTATTTGTGGAAAAGTCTGAGGAAATTGATTTTTGTGATAATTATGAAATTGATTCTTTTGATGATATATTATTTGTGGTTAAATCTGATGAAGGATATGAGGAGACTGATTAAGAAAAATCTTATTTTGATTTTGTTAGTAATTTTGAAATTGATGAAGTGCATGAGGAACTTGAAAAGGATTTAAAAATTATAAAAATTGATGAATCTCACTTTGATGCTTTGCCCATGTCTACTAATTTATTTGAAAAATTATGCTTTGTTAAAGAATCTAATGTGAGACACAAAAATTTTTATGATGATCCAATATTTGAATCTTTTGATGAAAGTCTTATTGCAATTGAAAATATAAACTTGAAGAAAGGACTAATGATTTTGCTTACTCACAAATATAGGAAGATCATTGAATATCCTTTGTGTGAAGTTAAAAATTTTGATTTTGATTTCTGCATATTTGAGAAAGCCACGTTGATTGTGATTTACATGAAATTTAGGAAGTTTGGATTAGTGGCTAAACTTTTAGGACAAAGGAAATGCAGAAAAATATTGGTACTTATCCACCTGCTTCACCATGAAATTTGGGTTTTGGTCAAGCTATGGACCTAAAATTAGCGCTTCTTGGGAGGCAACCCAAGCACTCTTACTTAGTTTAGTTTCTTTTATTTTAGTTTATTTTTATAATTAATTTTTCTTCTCTTTTTTTAGGGAAAATCAAACTTTGCACAAAATACGACACAGCCATAATCCTTTTCATGGTGCCTTAATTTCGGCTGATTTTTTATACGACAGTTTTTCATCTTTTACAGAACTACCATAATCATTTTTATGGTACCGTATTTTTGATCCGTTTTCCACTTCTCGTGTTGTATTTTTGAGTGATTTTTGATCCAAAAATTCTTTGAAAAATACGTCAGGGCCATAACCATTTTTACGTGCCGTATTTTTGAGTGATTTTTGACCCGAGAATTTTGTGCAAATTATGGCACTGCCGTAAGGAATTTTACACCCGTAATTTCTGGTTCTTGCACTCTGCAGTCTGCTTATCTGATTAGGTATTTTCTTGTGGTGATTTTAAAAAACTAGAGCGGCAAAATTTTTAATCTTGGCACAATATGGAACTATTCATCTTTTTCTATTATTTGGATATTTTATTGAATTTTAAAGTCCATGGATCATCCTATAACACATAACATCTTTTGGTAAATGATTAATTTTTGTGCAGTTTTTGATTTAGTGATCGGATTAGCCTTCTTTCTGTTAATACCCTAAATTTCTGATAGATTTTGATCCTTTAATTTTCATATGCCTGGAAAGAACAAGTTTTATTCTACCTCATGGTTTTGTCTATTTTCTTTAAGGATCATTAAATCTTATTCTTAGGTATAGATACTTTTTGTAACTGAATTAGTAGGCTGCTCTGCTCTCCTTGGACACCTGCAGCTTCTTCTCCAGATTTGCAGCACCTCTAGCCAGCCCAACCACCACCACTCCAACTGCCTCCGACATCACTGTTTCCAGCCGTCGACACTGGATTCTACCACCAGCAGCCTCTTACTTCTTCTGCTGCCTCAGTTTTCATTGATTTTATTTATTTTTGCAGTAGAATCTTCATTAGTGACTCTAATTTTTTTTATATTTATGTAGCATTATCTCTTGCACCCACCAGCCGACGACTCTACTTCCAGGACTATAGTCTCTAGCAGGCCACTAAAGGCTACTCATCATCACTCTACTATCGGAACCATCATCATCATCGCTAACCGCTCTTCAGCTAGCATCTGTTCCACTCCTACACCAGCATCTTCTTTGGACCACTGATAACATCCCTAATTTTCCTTTAAGAAAAATATTTTCTATCATTTTTTTGTTAAAGCAAGAGACTATTTTTGGTGTGATGTCTTATGTACCTTAAATTGTGTAGGTAAAATTTTTAAAAGACACATTTTTGGACCTGGCAGCATTTGCCCTAACACTACACCCCGGACAATGATTGAGCTTGCTACATAGTTTTGTGAGTATTGTTTGCACTTTCTTGTGATTTGATATGATTATCTATACTTTTCTTCTCCTAAAATTTATATCACTGTACATCCTTTGCATTGTTTGAGCCTTATGTGATTATTGAATCTATCACTTTACATCTTTTGACTACATGAGTTCCATTCTTCACACTTTTTGCATTGATTTTGGCATTTTTGATGTTTAAAAATTTTTATGACTTGAATCCATGTGATGAGAGGTGTGCAATTTATTCCTTCAATATATATCTACCTGTTGAAATCTTTCATTGATTGATGTATAAGGTTTTGGGTAAGTATGTTGTTTGATGAATGCAACCTAAGAGTGAAACTTCTTTCTTGAATAAAATGAGCATATGAGTGTAATTTTTGAATTGATGTCAATTGATGAACCTAGTTGATGTTTAGTCTATTTTACTATTTGTTGGGAAAAAAGAATCCAAGATCCTAAAAGAGAGAATGACTCCCCTACTTGACAATGTGTAAAATTGATAGTGGTACCGAATATATGGGTTGAAGTCTATAAAAAAGGAAAAAGAGAAAAAGAAAAATAACTCTCCTACTTGGCACTGTGTAAAATTGACAGTGGCACCGAAGACAAGGGTTGAAGCCCAAATAAAAAGTATGTATCTATGTGGGTACATACCATCAAAAATCTCGTATTGATCAGGAAGCCTCATGATCGAGTTATTAGATAACTCGAATCTATTTGAGAGATTTCATCAACGCCAATGGGCCTGATGAGATGGAAGAAATTTATTGGAACCTAACTTCATATTTGGCAGGTTCACCTGAAATTGACCATGGTTGGTCACATTTGACTTTGGGTTGCATTGGATTGGATCCAATGGCTTAATCAACTTGTTCAATGAAGTTTGGGCTAGCTCGTTACCCAATGAGGCCCAATAACAAGTTATCATGAAGGGATAAGAGCCCACAATGGTATAGTGGGGAGAAATAAACCTCATTAAGTGTCTAAGGGTATAATGGGGAAGCCTTGGCACCTAATGCTTCATCAGGAAGTAAAAAGCGCCTAGCCCTTTGTTCCTTGGATAGAAAGCATGACTCTATAGTAATGCTTGGGGCGTATGAGGCACATTAAAAGAAAATTTAGAAAAGAAAGATTTTGATGTGGAAAAAGATTTTGGATACCCTATTCCTGCAAACAAAAGTATGATAGATTTAAACTGAAACATGGGTGAATTCATGAGACTGAGATTCTGCTTATTATGCGAGTTGCGAAATTTTATTTGATCAAAGTTGTGGATCTTAAAGATTGATTTCAGAGGACTATGTATTTATCTAAAATTTTATGCAAAAAGTTGGTGGAATATTTCATGAGTGATTATATTTTAGAAATTTATTTTTCATAAGAGGGTATATTTTCCATAGCATTGTTCTCTATTCTATTTGTTTGCATCAGGACAAGCAAAGTTTGAGCCTGATGTGTTTGATGACACCAAAATTTATAGTACATTTTGTGTCATTCAGTGGTCTTTTTGTGTCATATTTATGCTCTTTTGTTTATTTTTATGTTTTTTTATTAAATATTTCATAATCTACTTCCACTTTGGTTTTTGATGATTTTCTGGTAAAAATGCACGATTTTAAGGCATTTTCAAGCAAAATCATATACATAGAAGAATTCTCATCATCAAGAGGAGATTATAGGATAAATTTCATGAAAATCGAAGCCACATACCAAATTACGGCAGTGCCGTAATTCATATTACGGTATCGTAATTTCGAGTACTACAGTAATATCGGAACACTGCCGTATTTTGGGATGATTTCGTACAGAAAGTTTCACCGAAATTACGGCACTGCCGTAACTAAAATCACGGTACCATATTTTGAAGCAACTTCTAACCCGAGAGATTTCCATAAATTATGGCACTACCATAATCATTTCCACAATACTATAATTCTGGTCGAATCCTATATAGAAGAACTTAAAGAAAATACGCTAGTGCGATAACGGAAACCATGGCCGTAATTCTATTCCTGGAACATGATTTTCACGGTCAAATTGGAGTCTGATTTTTGCGCGATCGATTGCAGATGATCCAGAACCTTTAATTCAAAGCTGTAAGAAGAAAAAGGGGAGCTCCGCCGAGGAGGAGAACACGCCGAGGGCAAAAGCCCTAATTTTCATCCATTGTCCAGAGAGAAATCAAGGGAGAAGTCCTTAGGGCACGGCCTCACGCCGAGAGTCATTTTTACAAGGAAGCTTCGCTTGGAGGAGGAGAGGATACCCCAGAAGTTTCAGAGTGAAAGGAGAAGGATCGAAGGAGAAATCAACGAAGGAAGAGGCGCCTGCACTGTTCACGACCAAAATTACGGTTGTAATTTTCATTACAGCCGTGCTTTAAAGTTGATTTTCCTTTCTTTTCAATTTCTGATCATTTTAAATTATGATTTATTGTAATTCTTCTTCCATGCTAGCTTAAACATCATTTGGGACATGAGGTGTAATTCCCTTGATTTTTTATGACTATATACGTTTTATTTCTTCAATATAATTTTGTTGTGATAATTTTACTTATATGACAATTTCCTATAATTCTCCATAGTTTTCTTATTATCATGCATGATTTTAGAGTTTTCGCAATATGGACTGAAAGGTGATTTGCTTGAGAACTTGGAACCCTAAAATTGAATATTAGGAACTCACCGTAAGAAATTAGGTTAGTTCTTATTTCTTGATTTCAGAAGAATAATTGTCATGTTTAATAATTTGAATCTATGATTAAGTTATTTTGTTAAATGTGAAGATCCTGTGCGAAAGTGAGGATCGGAGCATAGGAGAATCATAAGTAGAACCTGTGTTGAGACTCGGCAACACAAAAGTGATCCTTGAGATTCCACGTGAGATAATCAACATAGCATTCGGATGCACGAAAGTGATCCATGAGTTCTTTGATTGATGATTTACTTATTTTCAGCTTGGGATAGATCTTGCACAAAAACGACGATCGGTCCCTGCATGATTGTCTGCACAAAAGTGAGATAATCCTTTTATGAAGTAAATTACATCTTTATCATGATAAAATTAGACTGACGACCTTTTATTCATATCTAGTCATTGAAATTAAGGTGGATGAAACCCTAGTCCCAGTTTATCTCTTTGATTTCTTGTTTTTTCTATCATTTACTTCCAGTATAATCAATTTCTTAGCTAGTGAGAAAATAACTATTTAGTACTTAACACGTAGGTCTCTGTGGTTCGATATCTTTTTATTACTTCGAAGTATATGTGCACTTGCGGACTACAACAGAACTTTTGTTCTTTTTCATTTGCAAATGTGTTTTATGGGAAGGGTACTTTATGTAACGGATTATAAGTCTTGGACAAGGATAACTCCATATGTAATATAAATAGTAAAAGGATCAAACTGAGTGGTTCAATTGGTTCATACCTTTGGCATTGTCGATTAACCTGTATAAACAAGAATCGCATTCAACAACTCCATGCAAATGAATTGTTATATTCAACCTCGTTAGAGGAGTTTGATACTTGTGAGCCTTGTTTATTAGGGAAAATGATAAAGGCGCCCTTCACCAAGATTGGTGAGAGGGCAAGAGGTTTATTGGATCTCATACATAGCGATGTGTATGGGCCATTCAATAAATAAGCCAGAGCAGTGTACAACTACTCATCAAATTTATTGATGACTTCAGTAGATATAGTTATGTCTATCTGATGAGACATTGGTCAGAATCCTTTAAGAAATTTAAGGAGTTCAGACATGAAGTAGAGAACTAGCTTGATAGATCTATTAAAACTCTTCAATTAGATCATGGTGGAGAGTACCTGAGCGGTGAGTTATTTGACTATATGAGAGAATGTGGGATACTATCCCAATACACTCCTCCTAGAACACCTTAATGGAATGGTGTATCTGAGAGAAGAAATCGAACCTTGTTGGACATGGTTCGATCCATGATGAGTCATGCAACTCTACCACCCTCGTTTTAGGGACATGCACTTGAGACAACTTCTCTCATACTGAATAACATTCCATCTAAGAGTGTCTCGAAGAGTATGACTGAAAGTGTACAGCCATACCCAGGTGAGAACTTGATTTAGTCATGCCATAACATTGGGATCAACAAGTGTGACACGCTTGCCCAATCTGGACATCAGTCTGGCGAAAGAACAATTATGTACTTACACTTTATCACAGTTATAGAGGTTGTCGATGGTGACATTTATTCTAATGACTTAGTAGTAATGATGTACTACTAGGTGCCACTCATTGCTTGTGATGATTAAGTTATTACTACCAATGTCTAAAGAACCTACAGGGTCATACACCTAGATGTGAGAGATTCTGGAGGATAGCCTTAGATCGAATCTATGGACGATTCAGATCTATTTGGGAGTATTGTTGAGTTTGGATATGACCTATATAGAGTTTATATTATGCTATAACCTTGGTTGACTCATTGGGTAACCTAGGGTGACATCGATAGACTAGGTCTAGTCGATGGTCCAAACTCAAATTTTGTGATGGATTTATTCAGAGCACTTTTGCGACGGAATTTAACATATCCCGTAACTTAAGCACAAAAGTAATATATTGAATATTTATATTGCGGCTTAAGTGGGTGGGGCCCACAACTAAAATCTGTGTGTGTGCGTGTGTGTATGTGTGTGAGAGAGAGAGAGAGAGAGAGAGATAGAGATATAGAGAGAGGCAAGGGGCGCAGAAGACACTCATTGTCGCCTACTTCAAGCCCTAGCCACCTAGCCTCTCTTCCTCCTCTCCTCATAGCTGCCACCTCCTTCTCCTTGTCTCCAACCCCTTGTGGTGATCTTCTTGTGGAGATCAGCCCCTTGTTTTGTCGCATAGAGAAGAAGAAGAGGATATTCATACTTCCTTGGTGCATCCTTCCTTGGATTAGCGCTTGGAGGAAGTGATGCAGGGGGGAAACGTGTGAATTGTGCTACTGAATAAAATCCTAATTTATTATTTTTTTTATTTTTCAAAATATAGATCAGAAATAAGCAGCCAAGAAATAGCACTATAGAGAATAACCATTGAAGAAAAGTAGCTCTGTCAAGGAATGTGTTCCAATGGACCAAAATTTGAATAGACTAAACCAAAATATAGAACTAAACTAGTTCTATTCAATAGCACCAAAGATACAGAGTTGTCTCCTCTTGAGCACATAGAATATCTGTGATAACAGGGCTAATCAGATTAGTAGAATAAATCAATACAGAAATATTATCAAATTTGAAAAGTTGCACTGTCTCATAGAATGTTCTGCTGATTCTTCAGTGAGCCCAACTGATTTGAGAGGTAGAATAAGAAATGTTCTTCTTAGTCATGTCAAACATCTGGGGTTATATCAAATCCTAGCATGGTAAATTCTTGGAGAAGAAGATGATGACAATAAAATATATAGTAATTTTTGTGTCATTTCATGGGTATTTTTGTGTCATATTTATGCTCTTTTGCTTGTTTTTAAGCATTATTTGTCAAATATTATGGAATCTACACCTTTCCTCGTTTTTGATGATTTTTAGGTAAAAAGTGTCATATTTTGATGGATTTTGAAAGATTTGAGCACACCAATGGATTCCAGACGTTGAGACGAAGCCGTCGGTCAATTTTCATACAAATCGGAGCAAGTTCGAAAATTATACCCCTGCCGTAATGGAAATTACGGGTGTAATTTTCTACCCAGAAATACACCACTGTTGTAATGGTTTTTATGGGCCATAATTTTGGCCCAGAAATCCACAAAAGAAATTACGGCACTGCCATAATTATTTTTACGGGCTGTAATTTCAGCCCAGAAACATACAGAAGCAAAATACAGCAGTGCCCTGATCAAAATTATGGCCGTAATTTTAATTTTAAATGAGTCTTCCACCGCCTCTAAAAGCCCAATTTTTGCAATGCAATATCTGGAGATCCAGGGTACCAATTAAAAAACTGTAAAAAGGAATCTCTTTTATAAATCGAGGAGAAGATTTGAGGACAAGAATCATCCAATTTCTTGAATAATCGAGGGAGAAATCAAAAAGGGCGTTTCTAGGGTATGGCCTCTCGCCAAGAGGCGTAGAGGCCATCTCAGGCCGTGATTTTTTATAAGGAAACTTCGCCTAGAGGAGGAGAGGATACACCAAAAATTTCATATCGAAAGGAGTTCAATTGAGGGAGAGATCAAAGAAGATTTGGGCGTGAAAAGTGATTCACAATTTTACTATAGTAGTACTGTTCATCCGAGATAAAAATTACGGGGCTGTGTAATTTTTTACACCCCCATAAAATCAGTTACTTTTCTATTTCCCTCTATTGAATTCTGAATTTCTAATAAATTTTTATTGTATTTTTAACTCCATGGTAATGTAACTTTCCTTGGGACATAAGAGTGTAATCCCCTTGATTTCTTATGAATAGATAACTTTTATTTTGATGGTATAATTTTAGTATGATAATTCTACTTATGTGACGATTGCCTGTAACTCTCCATTGTTTTCTTATTTTCATGCAAGTTTTAGAGTTTTCGCAATATGGATTGAAAGGTGAATTGCTTGAGAACTTGGAACCCTAAAATTGAATTTAGGAACTCACCGTAAGAAATTAGGTTCGTTCTTATTTCTTAATTTCAGAAGAATAATTGCCATGTTTAATAATTTGAATCTATAATTGAGTTATTTTGTTAAATGTGAAGATCTTGTGCGAAAGTGAGGATCGGAGCGTAGGAGAACCATAAGTAGAACCTGTGTTGAGACTCAGTAGCACAAAAGTGATCATTGAGATTCCACTTGAGATAATCAACATAGCATTCGGATGCACAAAAGTGATCCATGAGTTATTTGATTGATGATTTACTTATTTTCAACTTGGGATAGATCTTGCGCGAAAATGAGGATCGGTCCCTGCATGATTGTCTGCACAAAAGTGAGATAATCCTTTTATGAAGTAAATTACATCTTTATCATGATAAAATTAGACTGACGGCCTTTTATTCATATCTAGAAATGGAAATTAAGGTGGATGAAACCCTAGTCCCAATTTCTCTCTGATTTTGTGTTCTTTCTATCATTTACTTGCATTATAATCGATTGCTTCGCAAGTAAGAATATAACTATTTGGTACTTAACAATAAGGTCTCTGTGGTGCGATATCTTTCTTTATTACTTTGAGTATCCGTGCACTTGCGGACTACAATAGGTTTTTAGCGCCGTTGTCGGGGACCTTAGTTTTGTTAATATTAAAATAGTTGTTAGTATTGCTAGACTAAGTTTTATTTGTTTTAGATTTGAGTTTGTTTTTTGTTTTTGCAGGTTTTGGATTTTCACAAGTTGTGACAGAACTGTGATTTCTGAAATTTGTGAATTTGCTTGTGTTTTATATTTTCTATTTTTTTCTATATTCTGAAAAAAAAACTATTTTTGATTGATTGGTGTTGGATAATCTTTCTGTTTTTGATAGATTTGAAGATATGTCTTTTAATCACTACTCGTGGGCAACTGAAAGAGGTGAGGTATATATGCCACAAGGTAAGTATAAAGATGATTCATTGTGCACTCTTGCAGATAAATTGAAAGTACACTCTTATATGCACCCTGTTAGGACATCTTATTCTTCTATTATATGTGATATTTGTAGATGTTTTGATCATTATACTTCTGATTGCCAATTTTTAACTCCTCCAAATCATCTTTCTGAAACATACTTTGTGGACAATGAAAAATCAAAATTAGCATCATGCTTGAAAAATTCATGACAAATTGAAGTAAGAATATTGAAGATCTTAAAGGGATAGTTAGTCATCTTGCTTACATACACAGTGGAATATTTTACAAATTTTGGCATTACAGAGATTACATATGCAGCGGAATAATATATCCGAAACAGGCCAGTCCCAAAAACCGAGTGAAGATCGTCTTGCGAGGGAATCGACACGATGTGATAGAAAGTACGTTAGGAGCAAGATGAGAAGCCGATGTCGAGGTAGGCGCCCAAGTGCTCGTCCTCTGCAGTCTCACACACACGGATTCCTCGAGCTCTATTCTTCCACACCCGGTGCTAGCCTCAAGAAGAAGATCCACGCCTTAGGAGTGCCTCTTGATCACTTGCGCCAATCCTCCAAAGGAGATTGCGCCAAGGGAAGAGGAGGAAGAGAGGATGCCAGAAGCTTCTTTGTCCTTTGCGCCAATGAGGGAAAGGGAAGGAGAAGGCTTCGGCCCTTGATAGAAGAAGGAGAGCTCCAAGCTCTCAAGTTGTCGCCCCTCTATGCCTTCACACCTCCAAGGGATTAGTATTACAAGAGGTGGCAACAAGGGGTTCTTTTATAAGAGCATGAAGGCGGTTTGGGTAGATGGCAAGGGTTGACAATTAGGGAGATTATTCAATCAATTATCTTAATTAAATCTTCTCTCCAATATGCACCTATTTCTTGCCTAAGAAAGTATTAACATATGCACCCACTACATGCCTAAAGAGGCATTAACTCTATCCATGCGCCAAGACCAAGTCAAGGCATCATGATAGTTTGCCTATTAAGGCTTAGGCGAAAATCCTAATCCAATTAGGATTCTAATTATGTTAATAATTAGCCCCACTTGTGCATATCACAACCCAATTAGTATCTCATGTGATTTAGATTAAAATCCAATCTCAATCAATCACTTGGAAGATATCAATCAAGCCATATTTACCTCAAGTCAAGCCTTCCATCCAAGGAACAAGGGGGAGGCGCCAATTGCTTCCTTATGAAGCAAATTGTGCAACCTATCTCCATTGAGACCCTAGGTGCCAATGGGATAAGATTTATCCCCATTATACCCTTTTAGCTTTTCTTCTCTTCATTACAACTTATTATTGACCCCAACTAAGCAATGAGCCTAGCCCAAAGTGTTGAGGAATGCCGGGTGTAATTTAAAAATTTGCAGTCCGAGGACGCAGCAGAAGAAGCATTACACCCGAAACACATTTCTTTCCCAAGGATCCATGCGAGAGAGAGAACACAAAGATGTGTTAGGGTTAGTACCTCTATTGCTTGTTAGGAT